>JAOVVA010000002.1:11651200-11663924 GCA_028565275.1 Leiocassis micropogon | reverse complement strand
CACATACATACACAGTGTCATAATTGCAATACAATGTTGAGTGTTTGAGGACCTCTGCATTTAAATTTGCAGACTTTGCAAAAGTCCCACCTCATTGAGCACACTTCAACTTTCCCTTTCCTTTTTGATGTTATGTAGCATTTGAAATACTTGACTAATTGACTAGGAAGTTCGGCCGGATACACTTGTTGTTTTAGAGGGCTGATGGCAAACCTCACTCGTCTCGGCCGAAAACAGACTATGCAAACGTTAGGAGCGAGAAATATTCAGAAACCTAAAAAAAAAAAAAAAAATGCAATGGAGCCACAAAAAAAGACAAATCGTTCTTCTTTTTTTTCTCTCCCACCCAAAGTGATTCCTTCTACATTAAAAACACCATACATAGTGTGGAAGGAGGGAGGGCTTCGAAACACATCTAGGTTGCCTTCGCTAACGATGTTCTTGTGGAAATGTGAGCTTTCTTGCCAAGGTGAGAGTGGAGAATTATTCTAATCAAGTTAATCATCTCACAACAGCAGCATGACGTCATTCACTGTTTGCTCATTAGCTATTCCTGGTTTATAGCCAGCACTAATTTTCATTCAGTTGTGAAGGTAAATATAAGCCTTGTTCGTTTTACGGCCTGTTTTTGACTTAGAGAAATTACATGCAGATTAGTGCGACGTGAAATAACGAGGAAAGGGGAAAATAATCTGTTCTTCTAGCATGACTAATAAATGGATTGGGTCTGTCATTTAGGCAGCTCATGCTTCAGACGGAATGACGCTCGATTTACCCACACGCAAAACGCTCATTTCATTCTCACTTTTCTGCTCGCCGCTCCATTTTTCATGCCGGCTTTCTTCACTTTTCAAAGCCACGTCCTTCAGCTGAGCTCCCATGATGACTGATAGCACTTATGAGATATTTAGCTTTAGAGAGCTTCTGGTTTATGAAGTTTAGACCTGCTCTGGCATTCATGCTTTGCCCATTCGCATGCTGCCACTGCAACTAAAAACATGCTTCTATATCACTGTGCCTAGATTGTGGTTTTCTACCGTTCATCTGTCTTTCTTATTTTGCATGTCTGCGAACATCCCTAATCTCATATTTACTTTCCTGTTGCTGTCACCATCATCACCTCTAGTACTCTCCTTCTCACTCAAAAGTCTGCGGGAACCCTGGCTTCTTTCTCTTATATGATCACAAACTGAAAAACTATGAAAAGCCATAATATAACTTATATAGCTCACATTCTGTGAAACTTTCAACATGTCAAACGTGTTTCATGTATACCTGCAGATCTGCTAATAATAATAATATTAATAATAAACAAATCGGGACATTTATAAATTTGTGATGCTTACGGAATAGCAATACGAGTCATATAGGTGCCTAGGTATCGTGATAATATCATATCGGGAGTCCCTGGTAATTTCCATCCCTACTGTGTTCCCTTATACTGTATGTTCTTTGTAAATAAACCAAATGAAAAACAAACAAAGAAAAAAAAATTGGCTGCATGATTTCATAAAAAAAAAGAATAAATAAAAAAATAAATAAAATATCACATTGTGAATATTTTGACATGTAATTAATAAATGTATAATTTTTCAAACACATTTATTTATTCTAATACCAAGCAATTGACCAATTATCTCATTAAGAAGATATTTGGTAAAATATTTATTCATCAACTCCAAATTATAAAAAAAATTAAATAAACAAATACAAAAATAAATAAATTGGTGAATATGCGTATATTACCTGTAATAAATTGCTGCCCTTTGCGATTATATAATTGCACAGGTCCATATTGCGATTTTGAATTTTTTGAGATCAACTAGGCAGCACTACACTGCACATGTTGAACTGATAATCTCTGACTAATTATAGCATAAACTAAATGAATGACTTTGCTATAATCTTGAAAATATCTTCATGCAGGATTTTCGATAATGATCGTGATTGATGTACAGGGCAGGACAGACTCGCATGAATTTGAGGTTCAGGTGCTGCTCATCTGGTGGAGTTCTCAAAGACCGACTCCCGGTGAAAGAAAACAAATCCTAGACTACTTCCCGACAAACTGTTTCCCGCAAGCAACCTGGCCACCGCTGCACCAGCACCAGGATGTTTGGCTTAGAAAATGACTTGGCCGCTCCTGCTGCCTTTTTTTGGCTAATTTCCCTTTTCTCTATTTGGCTATTAAAGGCATTTAGGATTAATCATTTTACTACACAATATTTTTCTTCTGCTTTGCATCTTCTACTGCTTCTAATTATTATTATTATTATTATTATCATTATTCAGTCACTACACATTTATTACAATTCTCGCCACATATGTAAATATCATAATTGAAATGAAATCTGAATGTGGGTGGGCTGAGAAAAAAAAAATTACCAAACAAAACATTTCCTCAAGCAATCAAAACACAAACAGACCCAAGAAAACTGCAGCGACCTGCATATAATCACAGTAAGACATTTCCTCTACAGCAAGCCTCACCATCCACCCAAGGCCATTTATAAACATGAAGGGGGACAAACAAGGAAAGCACGGGCAGCGTCAGCCTGCATTGGTCTGGATGTGAGCTGATAAATTGGTGGCTGCTGCAAATTGCCCCTTGGGCACCATCCATTTCAGCCGAGTGCAGCAGAGAAGGTCATTTTCAAAAGCACCCCAAAGCTCCGGCACGCATGAGCGAGCCTTCCACCAGGTGATGGGCTTGCACAGAGGAACAAGTGGTTACAGACAAAGAGATATATCTTTGATCTCATCTCCTCTGCTTTAACCCAGATGTTCAAAGGACCCACATGAACACACACACACACACACACATAAGCATACATACATTTGTCTTACTACTTGTGTGAGGAAATAATTATTAATGCAGCTAATTAATGCTATTCCCACATCTGTATCTAACCCTAACCTTAATAACCAAGGAGCAAAACGTTCTTGGTTCTTTTAGTTATGGAATAAGCTGAAAAAAGAAACATGCTAATATTTTTCTGCCAAAATGATCCCTAAACTGTTAGATGACACTCCACACCCTCCAAACACACACACACCTGCTAATAGACACTCTCCAACCCGGTCGCTGACTACAGTTAATATTTTCCTCGCTTTGGTCATGCAGTAAATATCAAAATATCATATAAATTCATACACTTGAGGCAGGGAAACATATAAAAGAAATAGTGGCTTGTTTTATTCCAATTTGTAGACATTTGTCTCTATTCTTCTCCGTTCCTCTCGTTCTGCTCTGTGCAGAGCCTTTTCTGCCAGAAAGCATTTATCGAGAAAGCATCTGTCATATCTCATCGCTGGCCTGCACCGCCGAGTGCAGTCTGTGTCAGCGGACTGATAACTTAACCTTTCCCTGATCTGCACTTCAAAACAGAAACAGAGTCCCAAGACTCCCGCCATGTGTGGTCTGCTCTGCACTCCACTACTTCTGGAGTGAACGCTTCGTTCCGCAAAACCCAGTGAAGGATAGAGACACCTGCCATTTCTCTCCGTTGTCTGGCAGAAAAATTTCTGTTTTCTAAGAGCACAGGATTGCGGCTGTGACCACTCTCGGAACTGACACGAAACGTCAGTGTGCTTTATCACAGTTTAGTCGAGACACGACACTGCCACGTTCGCCGCGTGAGCAAGGCATTCCCAGAAATGCAGGAAGCCATTCCAATCAAACAGCTGTGAAATCAAATACCTAAAACCCGCTGAATAAAAATGACACTTTTCCCAGCGGTCTGTCTTTTGTACTTTTTAAAAAATCTTTCAAATAAAAATCACATAAGGAAATCACGGGTATGTAGGAATCATACATGTCCGTCGGCATTGTTTAGCATGGGACAAATCACAACAGCGAGGAACCATTAGGATTTCCAGTGCTTTATCATCATAATTTGCTCATACAAATGCAATTAACTTAATAGTTTCCTGATAGATTGTAGCATCTCTATTTTCTCGTATTATTTTGAGCGGGCCTATCGTTTACTGCTAGATAAATATTCACCACAGGAAGTTTTTCTAATTTTTCCGCTCTGGGGCAATCACTGCAACCCTCCCCATCCCCACCCCCACCCCGCCGTCCTCTTCCCCCCTCCCCCCCTCCCACTCTTAATGTCATCCCCATGTGAAAGATTTGTAAAGTTCAAAAGGAAGAGCTGGGACTGAAGACAGAAACATCACCACAGCTCTCTACTGCCCTCTAGACACAAAGCTAGAGCATCAATGAGACGACAGAACGCAAGGAAAAGATAACAAGGCAAATGTCATGAAATTGGGAAAAAAAAATTTTAATGCATGAATCAAAAATGTAAAAGTCTAAAAGTTTATTATCTAAACAGAATTTCTAACCTTGACTGTGCATCTGTTCCTAAGCATCGGCCTCGCATATAGATTAGAATATACAAAATGCTCAAATATACAAAATCTTATCTTTATAAATAATCACAATAGGGAAAAAAAAAAACTATATATATATAAAAGATTAGAAACGTATTTTCTGCCTCATAGCAGAATATGACTGAACTCGAAATCAAATTGACCCATAACATTCTTTAGATCTATAATATTCCCTAAATCTTAATGAGCGTACCAGCTCAAAAAGATCTTCGATGGTTTTAAATTGCTATGTAAGGCTCGACTAACCATGAAATCTATTTAAACTGTTTCCTACAGCTCAACTTCAGCCCATTGTTTTCATGCTGAAGTCATTCTACAGATTTTTATCTCGCAGAGCTCTCTTCTGGAAGAATAATGTGTCGGGCAGCCAAGGCAGATTTGTGAACAAGAAAGCATGAAAGCCAGTCTATTATTCCCTTCCTGTAGTGTGTTAGGACCCACCCAGTGCCAGTGGTTACCATGAGCAAATAGGAACCCTAGACGTAACGACTGTGCACTTTTCCATGACCCAATGTAATTTTTATATCTTTATTCCACTGTATAATTTCCCATATTTCAAACATAATAAAGGGAATCGCTGCGTTTCCCCCCACCGTCCTTCTCTCACTTGATCCCAATTTTGACATTTGTGTCTGCCTCGATTTTATTGGATGACTCTCTTCCTTTTGAAAGGATAATAAAACTGTAAACAAATTAAGACCATGAACGTCTTCTCGGCTTTGTTTCTCATTACCAGCTTCGCCTGCATTCTCTGCTAATGTCCCACGCTTGAGGAAAAGTCACCCTTTTACTAGATTAAAAATCAGAAGTAATCGAAAGTGCATATGAATTTCAGACTCGTTAACAGCATGCACGGCCATAAAGAGGACAGCGCTCTCTGAGACTCTCAGACACAAAGGAAAAGAAAATCAAACGCAAGCACGGCTCGAGCCCTTGCGTCCTTCCTTCATCTGGAGAGCTCTACATCATAGACGCTTTCTCTCTTTTATCGGAGAGAAAGACGAGTTGTGATCGTCCTGAGGTACGAACTCATTTGTGCGTCCTCAGAAACACACACATACACACTGTCTTGTAAATCAACGGTTTGTTCTTCACAAGCCCTTTTTTTGACAGTACTTATTATGTTTATTTATAATGCGAACGATTCTTCTTCTAAAAAGTCATCAGGTTAGTAATTTTCTACCGTCTTGATTCTCAAATTAGATTCAGTTAACCTTTGCTCGGTCCTGTCCATGATGTTTATATTAGAGCAATGCTTCTTCTCTCCCTCATTAAGAAATGCTCCATTCTGGTTTCTTCGGAAAAAAAAAGAAAGAAAAAAAAAAGAAAATAGAAGCCTACGAAAAAGGCAGTGGCGGTATAATAAGAGCAGATTCACCCGCAGTTTCTGGACAGTGGAGGACAGAATATAAAACAGCAGTAAATCTGTCTCACTCAGAGGCAAGGAAGATTTTCAATTGATGTTGGAGTCAAATGGCATAACAGCAAAGACTGAGACGGAGGAGGGAAAAAAAAATATTTACAGTGTAAACGCCAAAATCCACTTTTATCCAAAAAGCGGAGATACTTCGTAAAATGGGATATGATTTTATTTTCAGAGCCGGGCTCAGGATGGAAAATCAAGTTCATGTGGTCCGTTTTACATCTGTATAGTCTTGCGATAATTCTGTACAATCAAAAGGTTCTCCAGCCAAAAGGTCCTTCTGTGCTTAATTATGACATTTGGAAACTGCCAACAGGACACCCAAGCCTTACAAAAAGTGAATGCTTGCACGCAAACACAGAGACTCACGCACATACAGACGGACGCACACAACCCACACGCGCGCGCACACACGCTGCAAGAGTTTCGTTTTCTTACAGGGTTATTCAGATGATGGCCCTTGACTACTTAGACGAAGTGCTCAATTAGGCATAGCTTGTTCAGCTGATCTGCTAGCCAGTTATGTTATTGCTGCCATGTGCTGCAGTGCTGCGTGTATACCTTCGCTCAGGGCTACTCTGGAATAGCATCCTGTTTGGAATGACTTTCTTTTGTTTGTTTTTTTATTGCATTGACCCGTGATTTCTCATCTCGTCACCTGTGAAAAAATTTTGTAATTTTATCTTATGGGAAGAACCGGATCGAATTTGTGTCCTGTGCATGATATAAAATTATTTAAAGAGTATGGTACTGACATAGTACTGTAATAGATAGATAGATAGATAACGATACAGTAGATCAAGTAATCCAATTTTTTTTATTATATGATTTTTAAAAAAGTGAATATAAGAAGGTAAAAGCCATTCAGTGTGATTGCATCGTTAGTGATAAAACAGTAAATGTTTCTGATGCAAGCTTTTTTTTTTTTTCATTTTTTCCCTTCTAAATTACAAATAGAGTCATTTTAATAATTGCTGCCTTTAGTTACGAGTGTGTAATGGTTCAGAGATAGCCTCCCATGTTGAACGATCATAATTAAGGCTCTGATTTTGCTCTTACAATAACGCTGCAATTATCTTTATCGCTTAGAGCGACAGAACATGCTTGATATATGTGCGTGTGTGTGTGTGCATGTGTTTGTGTATTTATGTGTGTGTGTGTGTGTGTGTGTGTGTGTGAGTGAATTTGTACAATAATTTTAGCAAAACCTCTACCACACACACACACACACACACACTGTGCATCTTGGTCCCCAGCTCAGTCAGCGCTATAAATCAAGTCATTAAGATAACGTCAGTAGCTGCTGCTCAACTCGTACATTACACAGGCAGACAAAAAGCTCCATCAGAGGCCCATCTCTGACCCGGAGCTGATTCCCAAAAAGCAGCGCGCACTTGAAGTAGTTAAACAGTAGTTCCACCTAATCGGCCACCAAAAAGCCGGGTCCTTAAAGGGTACTCTGGAATTTATCACCAGTCCTTTGTGGAGAATACGAAAAGGGAAATCTAGCAGAAAGCACACCAGCCGCTTTGCCTAGTGCTTACAGTGATTCAAACGGCCCATATCTGATCAGATCCATTCCCGCCTTCTGTGATCGCGGTACCTTTAGGAAACCTGTGTGTTCGTGTGTGGGGTATTTTTTTCCCCTTCTTCTCTTTCCTAAGGCTGAGCGCTTACTTCATGTTTTCCCATTGTAATTCATGCCTGGCTGCAGTCAACTGATTTCTTGTGACATTATGATCCTGCACATTTCCTCATGCATAATTAGTCTTAGTGCTCAATAAATCTCCTCTGTTTGTTTTTGTAATGTTTGCTGTGGTTTACTGGAGACCTTACTCAAATGCAGAGTATGGGCTTTTAACACACCAGGTTAAATGTTTCAATTCTGATAAATTAGGGATTCATACAAAATAGAGAAGCAGTTTTCTTACTACCCATAATCAGATATTCATATACTGCAAAATTAGTAGCCTTTTGCAGAAATGAATGATTTTCATTAAAAAAAAATAAATAAATAAATAAAGCTTTTATTTATTTATTTACACCTTATAAAATGGTAGCCTCAAGTACTGTAAAACTAAAGCAAGCTTCTTATTAAGCCAAAGTACATGCATAGAGGACAATCACAAACTGACACAGAAGGGGTAGATTTAGAGCAGATACAGTGAAGTAACCTTCCAAAATCAACATTACTTCAAACATGAGATCATCTAAACATCTGTCTACAGCATGTCCACAGGGAGCTCAATCAAAGCCCTGCCGAAATATGTACAAGTGTTTCTGGAAATAAATATTAGGCCTAATTGAACTCTGATTATTGCAGCCAATTGTGCCTCTGAAAGGAAACGCTCATTCGTATCAGATATCTCAAGTCAGGGAAGAACCTCGCCCAAGTCACTGTTTCACTTTGCATCTATTTATTTGATCTTCATTCTGTTGTTTCTTTTCTTCCTCCTTAATCCGAATAAACGGATTCATTTGATCCACGTTCCCTAAAGCTCATTACACAGTTTAAGACCATTAAAATTAGTAAGCTCTGAGTGCATTTTAAGTGAGGGCCTGACAGTTGGCTTGCACAGAAGTGGACTGAGTTCAATCATACTTAGGCTGTCTGTCTTTTCCCGACACACTCCATTTGCAGTCGGCGGATACGTTTACAAAGAAGCTAATCATAACTTAAACATTTCTGAACAAATCTTACCAAATTACACAGAGCAACATGGAAGTAGAGAGGAAATGACTAGCAAAACACTTAAGGTAAAATCCGACAGTTTTTTTTCCTCCTGACAATTTGGTAATAACTGAGATAAATGACTCAGTAAGAAGTTTTCCTTCAAGGGGAAAAAAAAAAATCCACACCAAAAAAAAAAAGGAATAAAAAAATGAAATAAATTGTACATAAAAAAATTATATACATATACAATTAGTACGTTTAGGATTGTATTAGGATGTCTTGTATTATAATACACGATTTAACTTAAACTGTTTTAATTATTATTACAACTACAATGTAAATAGTGAAAAATTATTCTCATGCGAACACAAATAAATTAGCAAATTAAGTTGAACTGGACATAGTTAGGTCTTATTAGCCAATTATGCGGTTAGCTAAACAGCTATTATCTAACTATTTAATAAAGAAACGTATAAAGAATATATTAGCAATTTCACTTTTAATTTAAAGCCAACATAAAACACTGAAATAGCTCCAGCATGAAGCGACACTCAGTATTATTTCCACATAAAACCTTTACAGGGTCTATGTTTTATTCCCCAATGTGGGTGATGCTTGTTGGCTTCAAGTACAGTTTTTGGTTTAAAAAAGAAAAAAAAAAAAGATACAATGCTTCCCCCTAGTGGTGCATGACTGAAACTACAGACATAACATTATAATAATTATTATTTTTATATAAATATAAAATATATATTTATTATAAGTTTTATCAGGAAAAAGAATAAAAAAAAAACAATCTTGCTTGAATCTATTTTAACTCCCTTTTCTTTATAGAACATAATTAAGGAGATAAGTCTGCTTGATTTTTTTAAAACAAATTAATTAAATGTTAGGAACAAATGCATACATCTCTCTCCAAAGATTCAAGTGAGTGCAACTTATCCAACCAGAAACCCCAAGCGCTAACACACACACACACACACACACACACACACACACACACAGATCCTGAACCCTGCTTACTCTCCAGTCCTCTCAATGGAGAGTTTGATGCAAGACACCGAGGAGGAACACACAGAGGTTACTTTACAGGATGAGGCACCAGGCAGCCTATTAAATGCTGCCAACTGAAAGACAGATGTCCCAGATGACCATTAAATATGACCACAGTCACAGAGTTCACAAGGTAAGTCCAGCCTTCCCTACTATATGTAGCTTAAAACAAATAAATAAAAAAAGAAATCACCTCTGTGGTCATTTTTAGACAGGGTTTATATAGACATAATCATAGACAGCACTGGAGACTACAGAAATATCACAATGTAGCGTGACTTTCAGTTCATAAAGTACTAGTTTAAGGCCTTATTAATACACACAATATTATATGAGGTCACACATTTACAAAGGTTCACATACACACTTCAGTTCTGTCGATTTAATGATAGAATTTGGAGCTCTATAACATACTGTATAGAAATCCATATCCTCTTTGGTACTCAATAATCGCGCATTATATAACTCAATATATTACTACAATAAAGAACATAATTATTGGATCACTGCTTAAAGTAAACAAACATTATGATCATTAGGATTTTATTCTTCATGGTGGAAATTAATTTTGCTAAAATTATTGAACCATTTCATAACCTGCCTTTCCGTATTGTATTTAAAAACATTCAGTTAGATGTGTCTACTATTGGTACGCTGTCTGACTGTCCACTGAGAAAAGCTAAAGGATGCAGAAAGTTAGTATAATGTGTATATATATAAGGCTCACCCATGCCCGCAGGAAGCCAAGGCTGGCCTGTGCGATCCAATTCCACAGAAATGGTTTAGGAACTTCAGGCTGCTTTGGTTGCTCATTTACAACAGATTTCTCTAACATTGTTCTCCCTGGTGAAGGAGTCAGTGGAATGTTACAATAAATCACTGCATGAAGCCCTTGACCATCATGCCTCCATTAAAACAAGAGTCGTCTCTTTTGCTCGCACCATGTTTCAGCCTTGAGCTTCAAAATATGAAAGCTACTGGCCAAACAGCACTACAGATCCTCTGGACTTGGGGTGCACAAATTAACCAAGCGATCAGGATCGCCAATAGTTGTATTCTCAGTCAATAAAAGATGCTAGAATGGCATTCTACTCCAACTCTGGTAACTCTAAGCGGCTTTTTTCAGCTATCAACCATGTCCTGAACCTGCCCCACTCACTCATATAACTTAGTCTGAGGAAAAGTGGGACCACTTTATCAGCCATTTTAAAACAAAGGTCAGTAATATAAGAGCATCAATTCCCTTCAGTCCACCCTCCATATTACAGTAATTGCTTCCTAACTTCTGGAACACATCATTAACAACCTAATTGAGAAGTTCTAGTCTGGGGTCCGACAAGTTTTAGCACCATGGGCTACACCTGGTTACAAATGCCCTGCTGATGGCCACTGAGCCAGGACGCCATGCTCTTTTAGTCCTCCTCAATTTAAAAGCTGCATTTAATATCATAGACTATGACGTCTTATTTAAGCGTCTTCACAAGTTCTGCGTACACTCTGGGCTGGTTCCAATCCTACTTGTTTAAACAGAGTTTAAATCCTTGGGACCTTTCAAGTCTACTACCTTCCCCGTCACCTGTGGGGTCCCTCAAGAGTCTGTCATTGTGCCTATTCTTTTCACAGTCTACATGCTCTCCCCTGGTTATGTCATAATATATATATACTAAATCTGCTCCCTGTCCTTCCACAGCAACCTCAACCCCCTAAAATCCTGCATTGAGTCTATTAAATCTGGTTGAAACAAAATTTCCTGCAGCTAAATAGTATAAAAACCAAAGTTCTCTCTGGTACCCGCATCAAGTCCGTCAATCACCTATAACCACCATCATGTTCTCTGGCAATATAATTCTTCTATTCTCCTCAGTGATTAATCTGGGCATTCGGTTAGATTCTCGCCTTGATAACCACATCAAACACTTCTGCAAAACCACATTAATACACCTCAAGAACATAGCAAAGCTATGCTGCTCTTCCAGTCTTGCAGACCCAGAAAAACTTGTCCATGCCTTTATCCCCTCTAGGCTTGACAACTGTAATGCACTCTTCATAGGGTTCTGCTGACAGAGGCTTCTGATACTCTGGTACATTTAAAACAATCCTGCTAGAATTCTACTCCTGACTCACCAATTCATCCATGGGACTGCCCCACTCTATCTGGAAGAACTTCTTGCTCTACTAAATTCCAATCACAATTAGAGAGACCACAACAGTTGGCTCCTTGGTCCCCCAAGGACCAAGTTGTGCGCATTGGGAGATAGAGCCTTTTGCTCTGCTTCTCATCCGTGAAATTCCCTCCCAGACCACTTACGCTCCAGCAGTCTCTTTCTGCTTTTAAATCGGCCTTGAAAATGTACCCGTTTACTAAAGCTTCTAGCTGGTTGGGTTTTTTGTTGTATACTTTATGTTTATCTTTTTATGTAAGCACTCTGAGATTGTGTCCACATGGAGCATGCTATAGAAATAAATTAATAATATTAATATTGTTGCACAGGTAGCCTCCAATGTCCCCAGATCTCAGACCAATTGAGCGTCCAAATAATTCCGATCCGCAGAAATCACACCCTACAACCCCCAGCATCGAAATAATCTGCTGCCAACGTCCCGGTGCCAGACATCACAGCACACCCCCCAGAGGTCTGGCAGAGCAACAGTATGCCCCAAATAATTAATTATAAACTCAGGTGTTTATAATTATAATGTTTATAATTATAATGTTTATAATGTTATGTCTGATCAGTGTAGTGTTGTATGGCATAACAGCTATTTAAAAAGATTCTATTTTAAAATGTTAACATTTATTTTATAAAGAAAGACAAAGCCAGTTCAGGAAAAATACCCTACCATCAAATGCTCGGCGCATATTAACTGATTTGTATCCACATAAAAGCTTGCTACAGGTTGACTGTATGAGACTAGAGGTCTGTCTCAGTGCTGGGATCCCATGGGAACATAAACAGGGGGTTCTTACATTTCCAGTTGGGCACAAGAGTTATTAGATATAAAGCTTTCAAATCAGAAAATGTGACAGTTCTTTGTAACTTCCGATTCAGGGTCATGGTGGATTAAATTAGGTTATTTTGTTGAATTGATACTAATTAATCTACACTGCGTTCCAAATTATTATGCAAATTGGATGTAAGAGTCATAAACATTAAATGTTTGGTTTTTAAATTAAA
>JAOVVA010000002.1:11628269-11642727 GCA_028565275.1 Leiocassis micropogon | reverse complement strand
TTTTTAGACCCACTTTTAGACCCATAACTATTAAGGTTATATAACCATGCAGGTTCCACCCATGTGCAAAAATGTAATTGTGCAACATTAGAATTAGAAAAAAAAATTCACATGTATTATGTTTGTCCCCCAAGAAAAATAAACATGCCTTCTCAGTTGGAGAATTTATGTGCAAATTTTGTACAGTTTAATGGATGCAAGGAGGATGTGTTCAAAGGACATGAAAAAGAGATCTAAGATTAAAGGCAGGATTAACCTCGTGCTCAGTGTGCTCCTCTGTTCAGTGATAGCTGGATGGTGTGGATGGAAGAGACTGGTCGTGGTGCGGGTGTGGGTGAACTCTGCAATCACAAACATATGGAAAAAACAATAGGAAACAAATTTGTCCCAATAAGAACTAAAGACTGCTAGAGCCAACTGAGTGCATACAACATCTTCTCGGGTTATACTAATAAGTTAGTAAATAATATTTGTGTCACATTCAGGGGAAAAAAAGGAAGAAAAAAAAACACCACAGAGGTACAGGGTGGGACATTTGTTGGTAGATTCCACAAGAGCTTTACTAAAATGTCATTCAAATACTGCACTAATATTTGCATAGTTTTATTAACCATATGAACATTTTACTAGGTAACATTTTCTTGCAATGTTTAGTGAATTTCTGTTACTTTGCTATTAAAATAACCCCAAAAACTCCTCTCATGTAGCAATTCATTATAAAGTATAACAATAAAAAAATGAACAATAACAACAAAAAGTACAGCAGTAGTTATAAAAAATTAAAACCTGTTAACGCATATATTGCCTATTTTTTATATAATTTGAAAAATCCAATAAACATTAAGATTGTTGAATCTGATCTTGCTGTCATGCTATGAGGGGCATTTAAGTCAAACCGGGACTTGTGATGAAATAAATCTCATAAAGGGAGGCGTAAAAATAACTTTAAGTACAGTGCAATGACTCTCAGCTTTAGGGGGTTTTGAAGAAGGCTGTATGTCCATAAATGAGAATTGTGGCCAAGGTGTCTCTGAGCCTTTCTGTAATAACCTATTGTGTCGACTATTTATTTTATCATGAAAACTTGACCGTAAAAAGACTTACACCTTGGTTTCAGGGTTGGTTGCTCAGAAAGAAAAAAAAGTGAGACACGTGGCAGACATGAGGCAAATTGGGAAGCTGTAGGCAAGAATGCAGAAATGTAATTAAGAGCACAGAGGGAGCACCTTAAAGAAGCTTAGTACAGTCATCTATATAGATAGGCTTATGAAGCATCATTGTCTGCTTCTGCTTCTCTTAACTTGGGAAATGAACCCACCCTGATGAATGGAGTTAAGAATACAGCATCATTAAAATGTTAATGTAATGCAGGAGAGGAGCACAAAGCAACAACTAGACGACTAGTCTAGACTAGACAGTGTTAGAAGTAAGACTGTATTCGTGAAGCTAAGGGTAATCTTCTGTAATTAATCAAATTAATTTAAGTACTTACGTGCACATTTACAAGTGCATTGATGTTATTTGGTGGATTGATAAAAGATGAGCACTAGCTAGAAGCGCTAGGTCAGAGACACTGCTGGACAGAACACTGCGGTACAGACCTTTTTTAATCCTCATACTGTTTCGTGCTAAAGTTTTTGGGACAGGTCAGAACATGACCGTGCCTTCAGGTCACAATGAAAAAAAAATGTGGTTAATGATGGGCAGGTCTTACCTTTAGTAACTGAATTGCTGGGCTTTGGTGGGATCTTATGGGATATCATTAATAGCTTCACTACCGACCACCCACCAAATGCAGTGCTCAATCCCACAGAGGTAAGTGATCCAAGCCAAATGACTATACTAATTCCAGAAATGTAGTTTCTACATGAAAACCAGGCAATAAAGATTGGTCCAGTTCAGCTGTCTGGGTTCGTCTCAAGATACCCTCACTGAACACTTTATTAGGAACATCTGTACAGCTTGTGCAGCTCATGCTTTTGCAGGAAAATTACTTCTGACAATATTCCCACTGGCTCTCCAGGCTGAGTTAGGAGTGTTTCACACACTGACTCACTTTGAACCTGGAGAAAAGGGCAATGTAGCATGTAAAGAGAGAGTGATTAATATTTGTTAGCATGAGACAGTTTTTACGTTATCTGCTCAAGTTGCAGCACACAGGAACACTGGGTATGGGTGGGAATACACCCTGGATCGGATGCCTGTCCATTGCATGGCACCATGCAAACACACATACACCCTCGCTCGCTTATACTTACTAGCAATTTCATCTATAATCACTCTAACAAATGGCAGAAGGCAACTAAGTACTTTACTTTGTTACTGGACTTAAGTGCATATTTAATCTATCTGTACTTTACTTAAGTATTTAGTAGTTGTACGTTTGACTTTTACTCTACTCCGCACAACAAACATTTGTACTTCATAATATTCATGCATGGTATTGCGTAATATAACCAGAGTGGTGTGTAGTATTTGAATCAGTAATATCGCTACCTGCTAACTATTAAGCAAAGGCCTAATCATGTAGGATGCATTTAAAATTAGACAGTAATGAAAACAGTATGGACACAATCTGGAAAGGGGGGCTGGGGCACTATTTTACTATCACTTAAGGCTACTGCAAGCTAAAACAAGCTAAGAATATTTGACATTTAGGTCAATTTGAAAATTAGTACTTTTGTATACTCAAGTCAAATGTTAAATTAAGGGCTTCTACTTTTACTTGTGTAATATTTTCCTAGGGTATCTGTACTTTTACTCAAGTACAATGTACAGGACTTTTGTACTTTGCCCACCTCCCTATGATTATAAGATTTTCATTATTTCTATGTTTTAGATATTGTAAATAATCTGTTGACCTGCATTGCGCCATCGAAGTTAGACTGGTTCTTAGACAAGGAAATTGTAATATAGAACATAAGAAATAAATATAAAGCAGAATTCCATTATTATACATTTGAATTTTGTAGAAGGAGTAAAATGCTTTCAACATCTGTATGAAGTAAGACTGACAGAATAGGTACAAATTTTATGCAGATGAAAGTTGTAGTAGGTGTCATAACTAATGCCTAACTGGTAGAAAGGATTAAATACAAGTATTTCTATAGGTGCATGTGCTTGTGTGCCCTGTGATGGACTGGCACACCATCTAGGGTGTACCCTGCTTAGAGCCCTCTGTTACCTGGGATAGACTTCAGGCTGCCTGTGACTCTCCGCAGTGTAAGCAATATAAAGAGTGAATTAATAAATGAATTAATTAATTATGAATGAATTTTATGGGTATGTTGAGCAGACACGACACTGGTAGTTATATCATAAGCTATATCATTAAATTTCTGCAGCATATTTTTGGTAAACTGATATTAACTGATATCTTCTCTATCATGTAGAGAAGAAAAGAACATTCATAGAAGTGATACATGTTTTCAAGCGTTAATGGCAAGGACAATCTCTATCCACAGAATTATACTACAACCAAAGGACATTTTGCGAACATAAACCGCAAGCAAGGTTATGTCTCTATGTGAAAGCTGTAGTAGGCATAACATAGATAAATGATTAGCAAATGAAAAAAGAATTTGGTAACTTCTATAATGTTGGTTACAGGTTATCCAAGTTTGTACAACTAATATGATATTGCACTTTTAGAAAATCTTTTTAAGCATTTTTAAAGTTAAAATATAATTTATTATTGTACTCATACTCTTTATGTAATATTGTATGTATAGTAAATCATGCATAGAAATAGTTAACTATTACCTTTTGATAAGCCTTTCACAAAGCCTTAATTTCTGTTGATTTTAATAGGATTTTGTTACTGTACTCATTAAGATCTTTATGTAAAAATAATACCAAAAATTACAGTAATATACAGTAATACATTTCAGCATCTTTTTTCTTTATCATTGCATCCTCTCTAATATCAGCATTAAGTCAGATGTAGATGACTATAGCCTAAGTTATCAGAAACCTATTTATGACAATCAAGATCCACTGCAGAATTATCCTCCTTTAAGTCCATCTTTAAGCAGAAGTTTCTGTGTCTTTGTTCCCCCTCTCTAGTTAAAAGCCATTATCTACTGTACCTGCAGCTCGTGTATTTCTATGGCTCATAAAGAGACAGGATTTACCAGAATATACAAACTATTCTGCCAAACTATTTCTCCTCTCTATAGTATGATTTGTTTCCTGTCACTGAATGAACATACTTGTGCAGAGAGGCAAGTATATAAACAAGCAAACTCCTGTCTTTCTTTATAATCAGTGCATTCCCTCCCTATTTAATTTCTAAAATAATATATTAATAAATTAAATGTTTTTTTTCCCTAAAATTTATAGCACGCTATTGGCAGGAAAATGCCATCAGCAATCTGATGTGCCTGCATACAAAGAAATTCCACCGAGTTCATAAACTGGCAAGCCGGCCAGCACTTGTATTGATCCATCGTTCTTTTGGTTATTTATTATAGATATATGTTCATATATTATTAATCGCCTTCCTTTTATTTATATTTATTGAATAGATGAGTTAAAAAAGATGATAAGGACTCTGTTGAAAGGTTTCACTGATATATAAAAATAGCTTCCACTTAGAAACACAATATTTTTTTGTCGGCAAGAGGAGGAGACAAGCAAATATATAAATGAAAAAAAATGTTCAAGGCTTATGGTTGAGAGGTTCTCTTTCCTTCAATAATAGAATGCAGGAATGTATGAATGTGCAGTAAGTAGCATTGATGTACCTGAATAACTGTAATGGCTGAAACCATGACCTCGCTCATGGCCAGAAGTGCACTGGTATTTCAGCATTAGAATTGTAAAGTAAAAAACATGCAATAA
This sequence comes from Leiocassis micropogon, assembly GCA_028565275.1. Lineage (NCBI taxonomy): Eukaryota > Metazoa > Chordata > Actinopteri > Siluriformes > Bagridae > Leiocassis > Leiocassis micropogon. The sequence goes on along the minus strand of JAOVVA010000002.1, from coordinate 11,637,885 downwards.
GAAAAGAACACATTGTACCTTTTATTTTCAAAACCTTCCATCTATCCATTGAAGATTTGATGCTTTCACAGCACTTTCAACTAATGTTCATGCACACTGTAAAAAAATTATTACCCTTTAGCTTCTTGCCTAAAAACAACTCAATGACCTGCAAAAAATGATTTAATACTTCAAGCTGTTTTTCTTACTAAAAGTAGCAACATTATGAGAACAAAATAAATAGGAACAAAAATAGAAACAGTGGTTTGATCCATAGGTCAATTCAAGTCACTAATTTTATAGCTCTTTTGCAGATTAAGTTCTACATTAGCACACAGGGAAGATCAACATCCCATTCTTAAGTTACTGCATATTAGGGGTGCAGTCTGTCCTGTGATGTTTCTAACATAAAAACATTTGTTAGTTTTATGCTTTAATATTTAGTAACTACTGCAGAATTAAACAGGTATAATAATGTTTGATTTGTAGCTCTGTCACGTTCCTGAGTGGCAGTTCCCATATATTCCAGTACAGGGTTCTGATGTAACAGAAATGATAAAATATGCCTCAGGTACTCAATCCATAATAATACAGTTACGTTGTCAACATAGCATGCAGGACTTTTAACAGTCACATTTCAGTTACAATTAGAAAAGAGCTTTAAAACTAATATATATGATGCAGTTCTGCACTGGCAATTATTAAGCTAAATGACTGATTGTTAATATACATTTTTATACCCTGAAATGGTATTGAAATATCTGAGGTCAACTAGCAATAAAAGCTGTGCTGTCACTATTTATGTTATAAATATTCTTTTATATACTTTTTTAACCATTCAACGAAGCAGGATAGGAAAGAGATTCTCTTGCATTACAGACTCTTAGCTAAGCTACACGTGGCCAACAGTGTAGTCATTAAAGTAGGACATGTACCTGAAAATGTTTCAAAAAGTGGAAAGTAAAATGGTCCGTACCAGCATCAGGAATGAAAAAAAACTAGAGAAGAAGCAACCCAAAAAAAACGAAAAAAGGAAAAAAAGCAGATGCAAGGTCAAATGAATCAAATAAATTGGACAGAACTCTGAATGGAAACCCTTGTAAAAAGCACTAACAATTTATATGTCATGGTCGGTGTCTTTGTTCAGTTAGTGGTTTGACTTTTCCCTTTTCAAGCGGTGGATAAATGCCTTTTCCATTGTAACTGCAGCAGGGAGCAGACGAGCGGTAGGGAAGAGAAAAGGCAGACAATAAGAGTGTCTGTGTGACCCTGAAAACTCTCTCTGAGTGGCTCACAGTAAGCAGAAATCCAAGGAATGCGTAGCTTATACCAAAAAGGACCGTGCTTCATTATTATTCCGAATGACAAAAATATTCTGGTGGTTTTTCTTCTCTCTCGCTCCCCTTGGCAGTCTGAGGCTAATGCATTCAGCCCGTGATGACCTGGATGACTTCACCCTTAGCTTTCCTTGCTGTGAACTGTACATGTATGTCTAAGTGTCTTATCAGGAATGCTGGGTGCTTATAAAAGTGTGGGACCTTTTGTTGTGTATGTCATTGAGGGGAAATGTTTGCTATCAATGTCCCGCAACTTCCTGTCTCGGGATCCCAGTGTGGATGACTGTGCCTGGCTCCCGGCTGCTGAAACGCCTGATGTCCAGTTGATGTAGCTGGCCATCAGTAAAGTCAGCTCCAGGATCTACCAGATGAGATGAGGGAGAGAACTGTGTTAAAACGTTTGTAAAATGGTTCTTGAGAACATGCGTTGACTTTTAACGTCAACCATCATCCTTTTATAGAAAAAATGAGGCAAGGTACTGGAGTGGATCATGCTTATATGATTTTCAGTGTCCACAATAGTTTACAAATGATAGGACATGATAATGAAACAAAAAACAGTTTGTTGGGATTTGGAGAATGAATCCAGACAAATGAATAGTTGAGCTTTAAAATCTACCTAATGGATGATTGTTATGACCCACACCTACCTTTGGTTTAGCCATTGCAAAAATGAGCTTGTCCACAGTTTTCTTGCCCAAAGCCTGGTCCTTAGTCTGGCTGACCACCACCATAAAGTCTTCTTTGCACCCCCCAAAGGTGATCACAGACTGGAATGAGTATGTGACCAGCAGGTGCTATGAGAATGAACACATTAAATTAATCTAACACTGAAATCACAGGAGGACCGAACAAACAAGCAAAACTACTGAGAGTTTATTATTTCAGAAATTTATTATAAATGAAAAATATATAAACATAAACATTTTAACCAGGGGTTCGTGAGTTTGGTGACTAAATGGGGTTAAACTTAGGAAGAAAGATGAAGAGAGACAGCAAATTACAGAGCTCAGCCGACAAAAGGTCACGGGGAAGCCAGTAAGTGGCCATTTGGGTCAGAGATTTTGGAAACACTGCGGCTGAAAATCTTTCCAGACCAACATGTCTGCTTCTTTGTGTTGTGTAGGGTCAAGAATAAGTGCTTACTCTTAAATACTCCAACCATTTCCAGAAAATGAAGGTTAAGGGCCTAAAAATGATTTTGTTAACCTCAAGTAAAGGGCACTAATGAGCTGAGATGTGAAGTGTTAATAACAATGCATCTCATATGCGCGCACACACACACACTCACCATGCTGTAATCTAAAACGCTTAACCCATCCTCACTGACAGCAACCCACACTTGTGTCTGCTCCAGTGCAGTGGGGGGCAGTGGCTAGAAAATGAAATACAAAGGTACATTAAAAATGCTTTCAAATTTTTATGTTGCCATGAGATCACATCCTGATCACTCTACTCAGAGAGCAATTATAAAATAGGTTTAAGCAAACAAGGACAGCATCTTTTTAGCTTAATAATGAACGTACAGAGTTGTAGATGTACACTTACTTTAGCGCTAAATAGCTTGGCTCCAAACAGGGGCCATTTGCGAGCCACAGTCAAATAGATCCTCACCATCTCAGCAGCAGTGCAGCCCTGCAGGACAGACCACTTAGTGGCTAGCCGCTCAGCCAGTTCCCTGTGGAATAAATTGCTGGTCATTCAAGGTCATGTGTGGTCATGGCTTAGATCTGCATCCTCTATGAATAATTGGTTTTCCTGGTCTGGGAAAATCAGGAGGTTGTGATTATTTAAAAAAAAGTGATATACAGTAGTGAAGGAAAACACAAACCACTGTTAAAATTAATGATATTATTACGCTCTTACAGGTTGACAGTTCTGTGGATTGAAATCCCATCATACCTACTCAAAAACAAAGTATAAATAGTTGACCTGATCTAATGATTATGTTAGTAAATGTATTATATGAGTGGAATAATTTTAAAAAGCTATAAGATTACAGTAAACAGGCAAATATTATTGTACATGTTAAAATGATGTGCCTTATAATTTGAATTGCTGGATTCAGGGGTTGCTAAGCTGCACAAAAATAGAGACCCCATGCTGCAAGGTTAAACATGTCAATACCAAAACTCTTCCATTTTTCCAACTCTTCGCCTGCACCTCTGCCCCTCGCGAGACCCGCGTCGTTACAAAACCTAGCTGTAATAATCTGAATGTAATATGTACGGATACATGCCTTTAATGTAACCATTTTGAAACAGCAACTTTTTTGCTAGGCAGTGTATAGATAAGTATATACTGTACATATCGATTGTGTATTTTATTCAACAGAGGAATGAAGGTTAGCCGTAGCAAGAAAGAATACACGTGTGTGAATGAGAGGAACCTAAGTGGAACGGTAAGGCTACAAGGAGCAGAGATAAAGAAGGTGCTCCAGAGCAATGGAGAGTGTGGAAAGGAGGTGAAGAGGCGTGTACAGGCAGGTTGGAATGGGTGGAGAAAAGTGTCAGGTGTGTTGTGTAACAAAAGAGTATCAGTGAGAATGAAAGGAAAGGTGTACAAGACAGTGCGGAGACCAGCAATGCTCTACGGCTTAGAGACAGTGGAACTGAAAAAAAAAAAACAGGAGGCAGAGTTAGAGGTAGCAGAGATAAATATGTTGAGGTTCTCTTTGGAAGTGACAGGGATGGATAGGATCAAGAGTTCATCAGTGGGACAACCCATGTAAGATCTTTTGGAGATAAAGTCAGAGAGGCCAGATTGAGGTGGTTTGGACATGTTCAGAGGAGAGATTGTGAGCATATTGGTAGAAGGATGCTGACGTTGGAACTGCCAGGCAGAAGGTCTAAAGGAAGACCAAAGAGGAGATTTTTGGATGAAGTTAGTTGGGGCGAGAAGAGGATGCAGAGAATAGGGTTAGATGGAGGCAGATGATTCGCTGTGGCGACCCCTGAAAGGGAATAGCCGAAATATAGAAGAAGATTTTATTCAACACTATGCACTGTACTTGTATGGTGGCCAGCAAAATTCCATCACAGGGTTGAAATTTGTCATTTTCAACTATAAATAGTTCTGAAAACTACATATAAATTTACACATATCTCAACCAATAATTTTAGACATTTCCGGGCAAAATGACTGAATGCATTGTGGCTTTTTAAACTGGCTATTTACATGATATTAGATAAAGCAAGATAAAAAAAATCATAAAAATAAAATTGTCGACATCATTATGTATCTTAACGTTAGAGATGTCAAAATGTACTACTGGCAAAAAAAAAATAAAAAAATAACAAAAGAAAAAAATCTATTTAGGTCAAAACCCATTTCTCTGTCTGTTTTCTGTGATACACTAACATCCAGTGGCATTTTTCCATGCAGGCTCACATACTGTATAACTGTGCATATTCACATCAAATAACAAACATAAAAATTGAATAAAAAATATAAAATCAGTCTAACTTTGTTAAACTTTGTTAAAATATGGTAGCTAATTCATTACGTGGAAATAATTTCTCATGCTCCTAGAACCACTCTTTCACAATCTGAGTCCTGGAACAAGTTATTGTTATATTGATATTTGATATTTCAAACTGGTAGATGCTAAACTGAATTCCTTCGCCCGTGTTCATGTCTCCGATTTACTGACAATTAAAATGTACATAAATATACTATACGGCCTACTAAACGTGCATGTGTACACGTGTGTGATATTACCTGAGTTGCTCTATGTTGCAGTCCTGTTTGTACCGTTTGGGGTAGAAGCGGTCCAGAACTTGCAGCAGAATCTGCTGAATCTTAGGCTGAGGAGAGCCACCAGGAGACGCTGGTGCTCTGTCCAAGTCTCCATGTTCCACCTGCATCATGTACATGTCATTACAATATCAATTTCTCATGTCTAAGAGTTAACATACATCCCAGCACTTTATATTTCAACAGACCTGGGCCATGAGGGCAGCAACTTCTAGTGCCAGCTCTTTACTGACTGGAAAGTGGCCTTGGTGCACCTCTTCATTCACTTGATAGGCCAGCAGGAGGCGCTCTCTCTCTGTCTCTCCTTTTGCCTGTGCTCGGAAGCATAGCCTAGAAAATACAGGATGTGGCTAATGTAACCTCTACCTTGCAATAAAAGAATGCAGAATATTATATGTTTTAAATGGAAAGAAGGAACAAGTATCAATGATGCACCTGCTTTTGTATGTTAAGCGCACAATGCGTGTCCCCTCACACTTTCCTGGTTGTAGTTCTTTGAGGGCCTGTTCCCACTTGGAGATCACATCACAAATCTACCACACAGAAATCATGTTTATTGGTAAATATACTGTAATCTCTTGTTCACTGTATTTACAGTCTTAATCAGTCACAAAATAATGAATATATATGAAAATACCCGTTATATGTTATCCCTTAACTTCATCAAATTTATATAAATATTTTTTTTTTAACATTTACAGTTTCACTTTTTTTAACAGTCTAACACCAAAACATAAACATTTAACCTGGATACATTAATTTATAAAGTAAATAAAAAAAGAAATGAATATTTAAAAATGGATAAACAAAAAGCATTTGGGTAAATATACTTTTTCATTTCAAAATTTCCTTACATTTACTTCCCTGAATCTGTATGGAGAAGGTGATTCATTGTATTGAAAATGTTTCATAGTTGATATTTAAAAAATCCCTCTATAGATAGGGTGTCTGGCTTAAACCATTTCTCCGTGATAGCCTTCCTAGATTTTGTATTTATAAATATTGACTGTGCAAACAAAAATGAGTTCATCCTATTTTTTTCCAAATACAGTCACTAATTCTGTGTGAAGTTTATATCAGAAGGTATTAACATTTGGACAAGAACTAGTGATACTGATACAATTCCTGCAGCAACTGGAAGAGCCTCAGCAAAAAATTCCACCCAGTCACCTACATAATATCCTTTAAAAAATGAGCTGGGATTTCTTTATTTTAGAAAATAATTCTTTTTTAAATAAATGTGAATTCAAAATATTCAGAAACACTACATGTAAAACACAGTGTACTCTGAAGTGCATCACCTTGGTAGCAGGCTGGAGGCAGTGCTCAAGGTCTTTTCCTGAGGGGTCGTCTGTAAAGAGAGCAAACCCAGAAAGCTGTGGCTTCCTCATGCCTGCCCTCTGGTTCAGTGTGTTCACAAACTCCTCCACCGTAGTGGATCCATCAAATCCCACCACCTATAGCATCCATGATATAATTTTTTTTTTTTAACAGTTGCCTTGCAAGGGACTTCTTTGCCTGTTTTATGTTTGATGGTAATGAGGTTAAATGTAAATATGTTATGGATTAGTCATAACATTAACACATAACATTAACACATTAACATTAATTATTAACTATACACTCAAGGCTCACCCATGCATGCATGCTCCTGTCCAATACCAAAACCAAAGTCTTTTTAGTCTGGCCCACAGAAAAGCCAAAAGTCAATGCTGGCCACGACAGAATGGCATCAGCACACTCAGTGCACCACAGCCCACGACACATGGGGCCCAGTAGGCAAAAAGAGTCCAAGACTGTAGACCTGAAACCTCCCTAACCTCTCCAAATCCCAATCCATGCACTGAACAAACCAGTCCAGTCCACAGATGCCCAACCCAACAACCCACATCACCCAAAGGATTTCTTTTAAAGCCAGACACCAGGTTTTAATAACCTACAATCTCCTGGTAAGACTTTCCACTAGATTTTGGAGTATGGCTGTGGGGAACTGCTCACGGAGCCACACAAGCATTAGTTTAGTGAGGATGTCTGGCACATAGTCAGTGTTCCAATTAATCCCAAAGGTGTTTAATGAGACTGAGAACCTGGCTCTCTGCAAATCAGTTATTTTCCATCTACCCTGGGAAATCACTGTGCACCCCTTATACTGTATGTCTAACCAATTTCAGCATGACAATCAACATTTTCATGCTGAAACTGGTTAGACATATAAGGGGTGCAACAATTTTGAAGGCAATATTTTGGGGAAAAAAAATCAGATATGATCAGGTGTCTATATAGTGTGTGTATGTGTACCTGGTAAGTGTTGTTCATAAAGTGGACAGGTATGCTGAAGGGTAGCGAGTGATGGTAAGGGTTTCTTAACAGAATAGACACAATCTCCATGCGAGAAGGCTTGGCTTCCCTTTCTCCATTCTGCAACACTCTCTCTACTGACCGCTGACAGTACACCGCATACTTTCCTTCCTCACTCCTTCATAGACACACACACAAAGACAGAAAAATATTTTGGCACAATATAAAAGACATAAGTGTAAGAATCAGTGATCAGTCAACTTCTAATTTAGTTACTGACTCTGACTGTGATCATATAAATAAAGAAATAAAGTACTGACTTTGAATCAGCGTGCCTCTGCAGGTATTGTCTCAGGTACCACAGGAAGTGATGCTGGGGCAGGAAAAGTGCAACACACACAGACAACAGCTGCCAGCACTGTCAGTGAGAGAGAGGGAAAGGTAATGAGATCAAGAAGTTAGACTCCATGACTAACTTTACTTTCAGCCTTGGATACGTGACCAACCTGAGTGAGAGAGTAGTTGTTAGGCATGCGGCGGTTGGTCTGTTTGATCAGCTGACAGTACATCTCATTCTGCAGCTCAGGGTGTGTCAGACACACCTGCAATGCACTCTGGGCCAGAGAAGTGTGATAGTCTATGGATGGCGCTTCCACTAGCACGTTGATGAACAGCTGACATGACTAGAGAAGAGGAAATGATACAAACTATTATAGTACTTTTTAAAATTATTAAATAAAGGTTTATTCACTCACTCACTCATCGTCTATATCGAGGCTTAGGGCACGAGGCAGGGTACACCCTGGACAGGTACACCCTGGACAGGGTGCCAATCCATCGCAGGGCGCACACACACAATCACACTACAGGCAATTTGGGAACGCCAATTAGCCTAACCTGAATATCTTTGGACTGTGGGAGGAAACCGGAGTACTCGGAGGAAACCCATCAAGCACAGGGAGAACATGGAAACTCCATGCACACAGAGAAGGGAATCGAGCCTGGCCGGGAATCAAACCCAGACCCTGGAGGTGCAAGGCGACTGTGCTAACCACGCCACCACTGTGCCGCCCCAGATTAAATCAACCATAAGAAAATAATAAAAAATTATGAAAAGTAATGTTACATTTCTTTAATAAAGTTATTAAAACAGTTACATTACTTACTTTTTAACAGCATAACCTTTTTAACACATTTCCACAATAGCCTTCGCAACACTATCAATCGCATGACATACAGTATGTGTTACATAAATGGCAACTAAAAAGAACAAAAGCGGAGATCTCTTGACTTGTCTTTGTTTGTATATCCAGTGCCCCTGAGGAGGTGCCCTTCATATACCCAGTGCGATTGATATTCATATGTTACAATATTCCTAAATAATAAATCTGAAATAAACATGCAGGGAGGGCAAAACTTGGGGAAGCAGAAGATTCATAATGTTCATTTGAGGTTGTTTGCCCAGAGAACCTGATCAATATTATCTGTTTTCAAATAGTGATAGTGTTGTACCTTAGCAGCACCACTAGATGGCAAGCTGAACACATGGAGACAGAGCTATGAGGGCATGGTGAGACTTGATTCCCATTAATGATTCGTTTGTGCTCCCAGAATAATTACATTAAATTACTTAAGGTCAGGATATACTGTACCTGTCAACTAAGCCATCCGTTATTTGGAGAAAGGCAGTCTGCTTTAGGATCAAATGTCAAGCTAAAAAGGCTTGACTTGTTTTATACAGCACAATCATAATGGGTGTACGGGCACGTATATAAACCATGTGTATAAAATGCGATAGAAGGCGGTTACGTTTCACAGAGAAATAAAATATCCACAAAAAAAATATTAAAACCGCTCTCCAAGACAAAATTATGCTGAACCCAAGCTGAAAGATTTTTCCCTGCTCTACAACACAGGGCTCTACACAGTATGTTGGAGGAATGGCAGAAGCTTGCCTCAATCAGAGCCTAATCCAGACCATTATCTTCATACAGTGCCCTAATGAGTGGCGGCCTGGCTGCTCTCGCTTTGATCTGACTGTGGGAGAGACAGAGGGTCTGTAGATACTATGAGAACAACCTGAGCTCTGCTATCGGCCCTGTATAAGAAGGTCAATGTTGTTGTTGGTCTTTCGGCTGCTCCCGACAAGGGGTCGCCACAGCGGAATACCCAGTCCGCACTCCAACTTGGCACAGGTTTTACGCCGGATGCCCTTCCTGACGCAACCCTCCCATTTTATCCGGGCT
>JAOVVA010000002.1:11608534-11624707 GCA_028565275.1 Leiocassis micropogon | reverse complement strand
TAACAATCTATCATACAGCAGACGTTAACGTAAGACAACACCCAATCACTATTCAGTTTTTGGTTGGCCCCGTCAAAGTATACACTGGTTTCCTACCCCAAAGCATTATATGAGCTGCGGGTGAAGAAAACTCTGGACAGCCTGGAAACAAGGCAAAAACAGAACTGGCAAAGGCCCGAAAGTGACAATGAAAGTGCAAAATTGCACGAGTATCAGCGCAGCTGTGATGAGGCACGAGGGTGCAGCTCTTAAATGGAAATCTGGTGCACTATGTATGCTCAGGGGTTAGAGAGAGACATCAGGGATTCAGCCTTGTATTACAAGCTAGTATTATATTAGCAGCTCTCATTACCCATGAACAGAACCACGTGGTGTGTTCTAAAGCAATTCACACCAAAGCAGAAATTGTTGCTTAAGATCACATAATGTTATCAGATTTGTTTTCTTGCTGAAAGTGGCAGGCAGCTGCTCTCTCCTCTTTCCAGTACTGCTGACCGTACTGCTCTACACCCATGCTGCGACAGATAGTTAGTGTAATTAACTATCTGTGACACGGAGTGAAGTTAAAGGTCCTAGCACTGTTATGCTCTATTATGACCAATCAAGGAGTGTCTCTTGTTCAATTAGATTACAGTGGAACCTTGGATTATGAGCATAATTCGCTCCGGAACAAAAGACTCATAAATCAAAGTGAATTTCCCCATAAGAAATACAGTGGAACCGTGGATTACGAGCATAATTTGTTCCGGAAGTGGGCTCGTATTCCAAAACACTCGCAAATTTTCCCAAAAGAAATAATGGAAACTCAAATTATTCGTTGCACAGCCCAAAAAATTAAATACATAAAAATAATTAACACAAAATATTAAGTAAAAATAAAACAAATTAACCTGCACTTTACCTTTAAAAAAAAGTAAAAATAAATCCCGACAGATAAGTGATGTTGTGTGTGTGTGTGTGAAGCCCCTCCTGTCCTGAGAGAGAGTGTGTGAACCGGCACGGTGTCAAATTACGCGCATATTGTCAGTATGCTCACACATAAGAGAGGCTACTTTAACGGAAAGACTGTTTTGTCTGAAAAATTAGCAAGGAACATCGATAATGACACTCGTGTGAGCGCATACTAACGGAATCACTGCTGTAACGTAAAACAAACAAACAAATGAACCTGAACTTTACCTTGGAAAAGAATCGCGACAGAGCAGAGTTTCTGTGTAGAGCAGAGAGTGTGTTTGTGTGTGTGAAGCAGAGTGGGGGTGCTTTGTTTGTGTGTGTCTGTGTGTGTGTGTGTGTGTGTGTGTGAAGCACCCCCTCTCTGCTTCACATACACACACACACACACACACACACACACACAGACACAAAAGGCGAGAGAGAGAGAGTGTGTGACCCGGCACGATGTCAAATTACATGCGCGCACACACGTGTGTTATAAGAAACAGTACACGCACACAGTACACACGCGCTTACAAACACAAAATAAAACATGTTTTATACACACGCGTGGTCACAGTGTTATAGTAAACAGTACATTCGTGCACGGATGTTGATTATACCACTAAGAGAAGAGCACTAAGACCCAGCAGGGAAGACGATTTAACCACAATAGAGAAAAAAAACATTGGCTCAGTTGTGATCACGTGATGCTCGGCGTCAAAACAAGAAGCGCATGCGTGATACATGACACTCGGTTCTCGTAAATCAAGACTTGTTCGTTTTTTAAATAAAAATTTATTAAAAATCTTTGCTCGTCTTGCGGAACACTCGCAAACCGCAATACTTGCAATCCGAGGTTTCACTGCAATGGAAACCCAAATTACTCGTTCCACAGCCCAAACAAATGAATACATAAAAATAATTAATACAAAATATAAAGTAAAAAATAAAATGCACTTTACTTTAAAAAAAAGTAAATAAAAACATAAATCCCGACAGATAAGTATTTCCGTTTATGCGTGCAGTGTGTGTGTGTGTGTGTGTGTGTGTGTTTGTGTGTGAAGCTAAAGTAAGAGGAGAGGAGGAATCAGCCCCTCCCCCTTCTCATCATACACAGTAAACCTTCCTCCTCTCTTATTTAAGTTTCACACACACACACACACATTCCTGGAAAGACTGTTTTATCGGAAAAATTAGCAAGTAACATTGCTAATAAGTCTCGCGTGAGCGCACGCTAACAGAATCACTGCTGTAAAGTAAAAAAAACAAACAAACAAACAAATGAACCTGAACCTGTTTCTGTGTAGAGCAGGGTGTGTGTGTGTGTGTGTGTGTGTATGTGTGTGTGTGTGTGTGTGAAGGCAAAAGGAGGGGTGTGTGTGTGTGAATGGGCATGGTGTCCAATGACGCGCACGCACACAAAAACAAACTACAGGATGACACAGAGAGAGAAAAAATGGATCTTTAAACTCTAATGATACTTGCTTTTGCTTTACATGCGCACACAAGTGTGTTATAGTAAACTGTACACGCGTGCACGGATGTTCATTATACGAGTAAGAGACGCACACTAAGACCCAGCAGGGGAGATGATTACCCACAATTCCGCAGCGCAAGAGAGAGAAAAAACAGTTCAGTTGTGATCATGTGACGCTCGGCGTCAAAACAAGAAGCGCATGCGTGATACATGATACTCGGTTCTCGTAAACCAAGACTTGTTTGTTTTTCAAGTCAAAATTTCATAAAAATCTTGTATTATATATATATATATTTATTTTTATAAAATAAAAACTGAGCTCAAAATACCACTTATTGCATGTGTTATTCTTTTTATACACTGTATTAACTTTAGCTCCATTTCATGAGGAGTGTCGATACATCTGAAGGGCACTACACTACAACCATCTACAGTTTTTCTTGCTACAGTTTTCTTGCTTCTCAGACACCACATCTCATTGCAGAAGCAGTGTCCTGCCAATTCACACTCATTTTATACATCAATGCTGGCTGATTGCTGCAGAAATGGGCATCACATTTAGAAGTTTCTGCTTTCAAAGATCGACTTTTATGAACTAAATCAATCCCATTTCCTCCACAGTGCTTATCTAGCACTCCTAAAGCTTTAGAAGCCCTTTTAAAATGATTCAATAACAGCCTTTGCTATTTTAGTCTCTCCCAGCATGTCATCATTCCCTCTTTCATATATGAGGCTAACGAATTCTCAGAAGCTGGCACACTGTTAATTAGTCCCATCCATGTACTCACTGGTGATTTATAATACAGGATCTCTCCATTTCTCAGGATGAACCAACGCCTTTTCCATGCCTTTACCTGGCTGCCCATTTTCAGGAGGTAGCCAGATTTCTCCAGAGTCTCCTACAGAAACACATAAATCAATGTCATCTGGCTTAGGCATGCAAACTCTTTATACAAAAAGAAACAAATGTGTGCCTACTTCTCTGGATTGAATAACTATGGTAAAGGATCTAAAAAAAAACCCTAGGAAATCAAGGCCATAAAGCCCAGAACAAGATTTAAAAAGTACTGTAGTAGGCTGAGACTACGGAAAATTACTAGTGATATACATACGGGTCCAACACTCTCACAGGAGTAGGATGAAGTACGTTGTACTTTCTGCTCTGGCTCAGAATAGTCACTGTCTAGTGAGTAGGCATCTGGAGGGATTGCATAATCACTCTCCGAGCTGATAGACGACATGGACACTCCTAGAAAGCAAGAAACAGCCATGAACTACAGATAATTTACCAGAGGAATGATCTTACAATTATATATATATATATATATATATATATATATATATATATATAAAATACAGTAGATGTAACCAGTGAGTAGAGGCTGTCGACCCAGCATGATCAAGTGTAATATGATGCATTAGTCATTTAAAGATGAATTGAAGAAACGGTTAAACAAACTGATTAAATAACTGGTAGCTAGTTCTCGCATGCTTGCTGGCAGCCATGCTAGTGCATCATAGGAAACATCAATTTAATTTCTTTTCCACTTTAAATGTTTTTTTTTTTTTGGCAGTTGCTCATATAAAGAGTGATTTATAAGCAGGTGAGTCTTGAGTCTTGAATAGGCTTAGAGACTATTTCTGCTGCATAAAAATGCTAGAAATTTCCAATAAAAATTTAATGGACACTTTCCTAGACATTGTCTGAAGGGCTAGGTCTCAAGGAATGGAGATAGTGGTTTATTCAAGCCAAATCAAGCTGATCCCTGAGGAGCCCTGCCCAAACAATTCTACCACTAAGTAGGCACAATGTTTAAGCTTCCTTTTCTGCAGCGCGGAAGGTGCATCAAAGGGGTAAAAAGAGATTTTGAAGAAATAGCTTGGTAGTCACATTTATTTACCTCTCTTTACAGCTCGAGGGCTGCCTGGGGTGCTGCTCTTCTTCTCTGTCCCGACCGTGGAGGTGCGCAGGCTGGCCAGCGAGCTGCTGTCGTCCTCAGAACCTGAGTCTTCATCAGGGAAAGGAGCGCTGCTGATCTGTGTGGCTTTCTGCAAATGCAGACAGGGCAGTTAGCAAAGCAATGACAGTTTTCAGCTTAATTGTTCCTAATAAACTGAAAAAAACTAATAATATACTGCTGTCTTCTCACCCCTTTTAGTGTGGAGTAGACTGGTATGCTGATATTCTTGTAGATGAGATGTGTGAAGGGACCAGCTGCAGGGTACTGAGGGAAGGTGGACACTGCAGAATAATAATCACATGTAGAAACATGGTGCTGAAGACACCGCTGAATATTACTGTGTCCAAACATAAGTTTGGAAAGGTCAGCTCTAGTCAGTCAGGAAAATCCAAAAATGGTGACCAACAGTGCCCCTAGCCCAAATTTTCTTCTTTTTACTGGAATGACATCATATTAGGTGGCAATTTGAAAGGCATGTTCAAGCACATTTGTTTACAAAAATGGAAAAAGACAAAAAAGGAATTAATCTTTTCTCTCAGATTTTGTCTGTCTGCACACACTGGTTCCTATCAGATGTGAATTTTGCATAACAGGTGGCCTTTTTTTTATTTTACCCCAATTGTTTCCCTGATTTAGTCATGTCCAATTCCCACCCTTCATGTTAAGGTACTCCCACATCAGCAACAGCTACCAACCAGGGAGAAAGTAGGCTAACACTTGCTTCATCTGCTTGTGAAGCCATCGACTATATCTTTTTGAACTGTCGCTCCAAGACCCCAAAGTTAATTTTGAGTTCAGCTTACATTCTGTGTGGAGTTTTGCATGTTTCCAGGCTATGGAAATTGATCCTATGGTTTCCAATGATGGTTCCATCCAGGGTGTGTTCCTGCCTCATTCTAACTGTTCCTAGTAATAGTAGATCCTAGAATACAGTAGTGATTAACACTGTAGTTACATCTGAGATCTGTATACTACTGTGTGCAATGTCAGTATTAAAATTTGATTGCATAAACCAAAACCTTTTGACTGAGAAAAAAATCCCAAATGGTAAATGAATTCCAAAGTCATTCTGCTCTGATCCTGGAGACCTGCCATCTAGTTATGATTATTTATAAACCTAATTTAATATTTAAGTCTAATATTCACATAGTCTACATTAAGTGTATTGGATTAAGTTTCCAAACTCATAAGTAAACAGGAACAGTACATCTCTTAGTGCAGGTTTGGGAATCTTAAGGCTGTAAAGGAAAAAGGAGAAGAGGAGGCACTGTGCAAATTACACGCTGCATTTGTCCTTTCATCAGGGTTAATGAAAAAGAAGCTGTTCCTGTCTGTTCTGACAAACCTTGAAAAGCATTTAATAGCTTCAGTGAATGGTAGTCTCAGCTGTCCAGGTGTGCGTGTTCCCCCAGGTGAGAGGAAGTGACATCAAACAAAACCTGGTACTTTACTGACAGGTCAAGTGGAACAACACTACAGAAACATTCTTAAACCATATACATTTGTTGATGGTGAACCTTGAGAGTGAAATGTGGTGACTGGCTGGTGATGGAGTGATGGCTGTTTGTAATATTTGTGGTGCTAAGACAGAGGTTACGGCTGACTGGTTTACCTACCTTTTCCCAAATTTCTGGCTCCAGGACTTGCTTCTGAAACTTTCATACCAGACTTTGCAACTGCATAAATACGACTCTCCTACAGAACACAAGCATGCATGAAAAGGATGTCACACTAAAAGTCATGTGTAAGTCTGCTTTAGACACACATCCCTATAGCTATCATACCCAGGAAGGAAAGCGATGCAAAGGCGGAGTAGGAGGCTTCAGAGCTTCTGGATCTAACATCTCCAGCTCCTCTGCCAACCCCACGAATGAGACACCATCGTGAGGTGCTATTTCTTCTATGGTCCCTTCTACCACCCCATCCATGCTTTCTAGAGGTCCCTCATCAATGTCTGTCTCCTCCACCCCGATTGTCGAGGCAGATCCCAAAGGAAGACTGCAATGGTACGGGGATGTAGAGGATCCGATGTCTATAGTGACGTTAACGTGATGGAGGCGTTCCAGGCCGGGCTGTGGTTGACTGTGGTGTTTTTTGAGAAGCTGAATGCTGTCGCGAGGAGTCAGTGGGGTTCGGACCTTGGGTAGGGTCATGCTGGTACCAGAAGGCAGAGTTAGGGAAGCAGGATTTACTTGAGATACCGAAGCCCCTATTGGAGGAGGACTCTTTGGAGTTGGGGTGGGTGTGTCAAAGCTACGAGGGCCAGAAGTTTCATAGGCTGAGGAGGAAGAGGAAGATGAGGATGAAGTAGAGTGAAGGCGCTGTAAGCGGAACTTGCTGTTGAGCTCATCAGAGGAGTGGTCTCTGTCTGAAGCTCCTCCTCCCACTTGCTCCCGTGCAATAACAGCATCCAAACCTCCATCTTTTCTGTCCATTATCTTTGTTCCAGTTGCAGAGACTCCTTTATCTGTGCTGAATTTGTGTGGTGTTAAGTGTTCAGGTGCATTCCGAGAGTCTGAAGCCTCCAGTGCCTTCCTCTTACCATCTGTAAAATGAAATAAAGAATTCACAGAACTCTCTTGACTAGGTTGCTCGTTATAAAGAACCACAATTTGATTAACTAAGTAATTTTTTTTTTACTACTAAGGGATAAACCAGTTTCACAACAAGTCAATAATCGTTGAAAATAATTTGAGAAATGGACAGAACAAAAGATAAAACCAGCATCACTCTATGTGTGTTTGGGACGTAAAGGCATGCCTCTGATAGTAGTGGACCCAGGCCTGCAGACTCCTGTCGGCCTCAAGCTCTCATCCTGTGTAAAGGATGGACCAAAGTAGCTGGGACTGTGCATGGGGGTAGAGGACAGCAGCTGGGCATCCACCACTAGAGGCTTTGGAGAACATGGAGATATGGGCCTCTCCAGTACAGCTGTGGTAAAGAAGTGGGAAGTTCAGATGTCAGTGAAAATAAAGAACTGAAAAAATAAGAAAATAACGAGTAAAAAAAAAAGTGGGTTTACTTTGAAGTTTGTCCTGCAGCAAAAGTATCTGCTCTGACTGCTTCAGGTTAGTCATCTTCAATAGCTGGTTCTCCTTCTCCATCTGAAAGGGAAGGATATTATAGGAAACTAGATGTTTAATAGAAGTGGAAGCAGAGTAACTATGGATCATAAATAGCTCCTTATTTGTTGTATAAAATGAAATATAATATTTAGCTTTCTAAAAGGATTTCACTAATTGAAATCCTGGTTAACAAAAGAGACAAACTGAAGAACTTTAATTTGAGGTGTCCAAAACTGAAGGTTTTATTCCTAGCACATAGCTCACCTCCCGTAACTTAAATGTAACCCAGTCTTTGATTTTGGCTGCTTTCTCTTCTATAATCCTGGCTTCTTGGGCTCGAACCAAATTCTGGAGATAAAGAACAACAGTTATGGGCATGTAAAAAGGTCAAATCATCTCAGTCTAAGAGTTTTATGGACATACATGGCGATGTGTCTCCCTCAGATCAGTATCACTACATACCTGTTTTTCCAGCTGTGCTTCAAGTTTCTTTACTACCATCTCTTTTT
Organism: Leiocassis micropogon; assembly: GCA_028565275.1. NCBI lineage: Eukaryota > Metazoa > Chordata > Actinopteri > Siluriformes > Bagridae > Leiocassis > Leiocassis micropogon. Next base: position 11,616,759 of record JAOVVA010000002.1, on the reverse strand, counting down.
CCTGTATCTGACCAGTCAGTTCTTGATATCGCCTATACAAGGAGCTTTCTGATTCACTGGGATGCATATTCACCGATTTAAGCTTTTCTTCCATTATCTGCACCTTAAATTCAAAGAGACCAAAATATTTAATCAGTGATTCTGAAACAAGTAATTTAAGAAAAAAGCAACAAGAGGCAGTAATCAGGGCTAGGTGAAATAAACAAAAGGTCATACTTGTTTTTCTGCATTCTCAGCCCGCTGGTCGGCCTCAGTCACTCTGTGCTCCAGTTCTTGCATCTACGGCAAGACATACAGAGAATAGTGGATGTATTAAAAATTAATTATGAATTAATAATTGAATAGAAACTTCTAAATGATTCACTATACTGTACACAGCATATATGCCCCTTAAAGTTGACGCCAGAAATCTGAATCTTCATAAACCACCATCTTCACAGTAGAACTATGAGGGGCATTCAAGTCAAGCCAGTAGTGTGATAAAGTTTCTCATTAATAAAGGCATGAAACTATTGACATTTACAGAAGACTTTAAGCCCAGTATGGTGATGAAACTGGTTTCGGTGCAAACGTTTTAAAGAAGGACGTACATCCGTGAATGATGATCTGGCTGCAGTGAACATTCAGCGAGTAGAACAATCTCAAGGAAATAAACAGCCTGGTTTAATCACCAAGGGCATTCTGTTTTTACAGAAGAATACCCGACCTCATACTGCCCACCACACCACTTGGATTTTACTCTCCCCTCCCCCCAAGCAAAGTTTCCACACGTTTGTGTCATTAATGGAGTTCCTGGGAGGCCAGCATTTCATACGAACATGAAGCAGGCACTCCAACCACTGCTCTGGTGTACTGAGAAAACTTTCTCTCTTGATGGTATCCAAGCACTAATGAAACACTGAGATAAGTGCATTAGTGTAGCAGGGGATTATATAGAGAAATATTATATATATAGAAATATATGAGAGTTTTTACCCTCATAATTGTATTGTTATTCTGCACAATCAAAAGTCTCGGTTTGACTTGAACGCCCTTAGTATTTAATCCAATATGATTTACCTGGCTGAATGTTCAATTATGCAAGATGCTTAATAGTTAAAGGATTTTCTCATTCCCGTTTCTGTCTGCCTGACACCAGCTGCTACATTTAGTCTGTGGTTTATCAGTGCAAAACTGGGTATGTGCCTACCACAGTCTGCTCCAGTTCTATGCCAGACCACCATGACCAGCTGACAGGAGAGAGGAGGTTAGGGCATGTCTGACTGCACCTTGTCTTTGTAAACCTACCTCCCACCCACTACTCATAACAGTTGTGCGCATACTTGAACACATATAGAGCACAGATGTTCAACTGTTGATGGTTTAAGAAGCAAGTCTCCCCACAGAGGAATTGGCATTTGCTAGTTTTAGTCTTCAGGAAGGAGCCCAGATAAGCAGGGCAGGGTTTAAAAGGGAATGAGGAGCTGCCCTAATAACATCAAACTCCTAGACACTCGTAGATAAGTCTGTAAAAGCTTCTTAGGATAAGAAGAAAATAAAATCACAATCTTTAGCATAAAGAGAGAGGAGAAATTGACTACAAAAGAGAGAAAAGGAACACCAAAGAATGTAATGTGCTGAGATCAGCTATTTCATACATCCAAAGAGGAATGTGCAGTCCATGGAATGTTAAAGTAAATGCATGGAACCAATGTGTCTTCAGAGGCTCAGAAAGAAAAAAAGAACTGCCACATTCCCTTATTTCTTGCTTTACATCTCAACAAAGATCAGCACACACTATAGGTACTAACAAACCTATGCATATGGATCCCATTAAGTGAATTTTGTATGATATGTCTGCACGTCTGACAGGCTACAACATACCCAACAATGTTCTTAAAGCCAGTCACAACTAAGACTAAAGATAAACCTATATTCATTTCTTTCTTTGCAATCCAGCAAACTTAAAATAGATTAAAAAAAAAAAAAAAAAAAAAAGTGAAGGGACCAGACTGCCAGTCAGAGAGGTGAGAGGGCACAGGGACAAGCATAAGCATGTCAGACATTTACCAGCTGTCTCATTGCAAATGCAGTTGCTCTTTAGAAGGTCAGGTGTCTCCTTTTGGTCTGTTTTAAGCTTTGATGCAGCAAACTCCAGCCATGCTGTTAAACACAAATAAATCACTGCACTGCTTAGGGGAATAAATGAAGTCCATGAGAACATGGTGGCGTGCCAGGAGTAGTGCAGAATTTCACTGTCCACTACTGTCCTCTACTGAAGCACAGCCTTTGCCAAAGTGAAACAGCAGCCAAGCGCCATAATCATTAACCACTTCACATACTGACTGGGTTTCAATGAACTCTAGCTCAATTATTAAAAGAAAAAAAATAATCAACCGAAGGCTACAAACCAGTAGAGATATACAGTCAATGTGTATATGTGTGTGATTGATTTTGTGTGTGTGTGTGTGTGAGAGAGAGAGAGAGAAAACAGAGAAAGAGACAGAATATTGCTATTTTAAGCTAATCCTCCTGTCTGATACCTGGTTATGAAGCTGAACTCCACAGAGATTACCCCATCGCCAGCCCTCTCTGATCACACATTATTCACACATGCAAAAACACTGCTCTACTACTGCCTTTGTGGGTATTTACACTGACTTGTGTATTACAAGGTCACACTAAGTCCAAGTTTAATATGTTCATATCATTGTGGAGATATTTCATCTACAAAAAGAGAGCAAAATACAATCATAAACTCACTTTTAATCCTTATTCCAACATTTTATATATAGAACAGCCTTGGATTTCCCCGTCTTCTTTCTTTAGCACTGAGATGTTTTACTTCGAGCATAAAAGCATGTGTTGCAACTTGAGCAGATAACACAAAAACATTCTCATTCTACAAAACTCCAAATCACACCCTCATTACATGCAACATTGTCCTATTCCCCAGCTCCAAAGTGAGTCAATGTGTGAAACACTCCTAACTCCAGTGAAATAGTGTCAGGAGTAACCTTCGGGCAATAGTAAGAGCTGCAAGCTGTCAACACCCTTCTCACCACTCCCTCTATCCTTTTACAAAACAATCATAAGCAGAGAAAAAAGGGATATTTAATCCTGTCCTCAAGTGGGAAGAGAAAGAAAGAGAGAGAAAAGGAAAGAGAGGAGGGCGGAAAAATAAATGTCATGAGGGGAGACACGACCTGATGTAAGACACCGGTCTGTGAACTGTGTTTGGACAGCAAACATCCTGTGTATGTTGAGAGAAAGAGAAGCAAAGAAAAAGAACGGACACACACAGTTGAACACTTAAGTACAGGACCGTACTCATTCAATAGTTATGAGTTTAGAATTAAAAATCATTTTTCATTTGAAGTTCATAAATCTAATTGAATTGTTACTACTTAATATATATATAGTCATGGCAAAAGAAACATGCACTATAAAAAGAAAAATGTATATTGTCAAGAAAACACAAAATCTTATTTATAATGTTGTTGGCCTTGCTATAATAAGAACAAAGTTAAGGTAAAATTACCATCATGCTAAGAAGAGCATTACTTTATCGAGGATAACTCAGGTCCTCTTAACGGGCACTGTGCACAGGCATTAAAGTTGCATTGTGAGTTTGTATGTGTATTAAAAGTAAGAAAAGACTTACTGCATTTTGTCTGGCCTCGTTTAGACAATACTAGGCCATATAGAGGGCCATCAAAATGCTTAAACTTGGTGCAACACAAGCAGACCTTGCCAGATGGTGTGAAGGTACTAGGAATCACCCTAGGTCTAAAAGGCTGAGAGTGACAACAATAAGACAAGACATTACTGTAATTTGATACCATCATTTTAGAAATTGTGCAGAAAATGCTGCCACTCCTGCTGCACTTTACTAGGGTTACACACGATAGTAAGTCAGACTATTCAACGACATTTGGCTGCAGCTGGACTTGCTAGACGTGCAAGGAAGCTGTATTCATTTATGTCATTGTCAGCATCGTCTGAATTTTTTATTTATAGTGCTGATGGACATAGATTTTTGTATGATATAAAAAATATATATGATTTTTTTATTTTTTCCCCCCAGATTTTTTTCCTAATTTAGTCGTGTCCAATTCCTCCCTGTCACTAGGGGGCTCCCACATTAAGGCTACTACAACCACTCAGCCAGGAGGGCCGAAGACTATTACGTGTTCCTCCGAACCACGTGACGCCAGCCGACCGCATCTTTTAGAACTGCTCGCTCACGCACCATTTGGGGCGGCGCAACACACTCGGAGGACAGCGCTATCCGCTCCTTCCGTGTGCGCGAGCTCACAGACGCCCCTGATTGGCTGTAGAGCCGTGATTAATGTGGGAGCACTAAGTACCTCTCATCCCTTCCCTTCTGAGGGAGCTCAGCCAATCAGCTCTCTCGAGACCTCTGGCTGCGAGAGGTTACAGCATCACCCGGGAATCGAACCAGCGGCCTCTGGATGATAGGGTAAAACTTTTTTTTTTTGACAAAAATTAATTCTGTGAGAAATGTATATGTGCAAATTTCTTTTGGCAATGAGTATGCAGTACAATAATAGGTAAGGTGTGTTAAAGTGGCAACGTGTGCATGGGATTCCGGTAATTTTATTATGTTTAATATATTAACGTTTAAAGAATTTTCTAACCCAGCACTCACTTGCTCCATGTTCAGCTCACTTTAAGAAAGCCTTCATATTCATGTATGAGCCGGTCTTTTAGATAGACAGTGTCTCAGATTAGATGTGGTTCTCTTCCAATCTTCTCCATATTAAACAAAATTGAATGTTATGTGGAAATGTTGCTTCTCCAGGCACAAATGCTGAAAATAGCTAAGCTCTGACCATTATAGCTACGCTCGCCTAAATGCCGTTGTGAGAAATTTCTCTATTCACCGTTAACTATACGCACATAAACTCAACTCTGAATACCATCCTTAATCAGAGAGTTTGGCCCACTTCCTACATGAGACAAACAAAAGCAAAAACCTTACGTCTGATGTCATCTCTGCATTGTTTCTTTGTGCAAGCACGACAATTATTACACACATGTTCATGGTTTACAGACCAGTCTTGCTTATCTATACTACTCTCAACACCAGATGTGTCCTACACTGTTCAGAGAAAGACCCCTTCACATAAAAGCAGACATAAAGCCCTTCTTTTGTACTAGCATTTAGGCAGATAATACAAAGTCAAGCTGATGCTTGTGTTTGATCAAATGTGCGTCCATTTTTGCTATTGAATCACAGCAATTCAAAAGAAAACACTTTTTCTATTCAGCTGTAATCATGATGAAACGGTAAAGGTGCTCCACTTTCCAACAAAAACATAACATCACACTTCCTCACCCACACACACACTCCTAAAAATCAAATGAAGCACACGTTCACATTAGCCAGTTGTCTCCTCACTCTTTTTGCAAGGCGCTCTGCCAAGCCTGACAATTAACTGCTTCTTGCAATAGCAAGGTCAGCGGTGCATGAACAAGTGTAGAGAGAGGGGAAAAAAAGTGGAGAAAGCATTGATTTACCCACTGCCCAAGGTGTAGAAAGAGCACAGCAAATACAGCAGAAAGTATCAGTTAAGGTTAGGCATTAAATCAAGCTTCATGAATAACACAGACAAACTGGACACCACCATGTAACATATTAAACCCCATTATGTGATGGTCATGTCCTTCATCTGGACTGAAATATTATTAGACATGTACCATGGATTCATGCATGCATTTTGAAATAATAACAGTGGAGTAATTTGGGATTTTAGCCAAAGAATGAATTGAACGACTTTAAGCGTGATTTTCGTGATTTTCCTACCTTTTCAGCCAGCAGCTGACGGATTTTCCCAGCCTGCAGTCGAAAGCGAAGTAGCTGCATCTCGAGGGCGATGCATCTCTTCTGCCAATCCATGCTGGCACTAGGAACAGCGACTGCTGCAGCTGCTGCACTTCCCTCCATCACCTCTGCCATCAAGGCTGCCCTAACCTGCCAGAGAGACAGCGAGAAAGAGACAGAAAGACAGGGAGAGAGAGAGAGAGAGAGATGGGAAATGTGAGAAGCCAAGATCAGCCAAATAAAAATGGTGGACTGGAAAGACATGGCACCTCAGAAAGGGCAGTCTTTTAAGGTGTAAAGTGAAACTTATTGGGCATCACATACAGCCGCAAGTTTCCAGTGCATCGGCCGTGCTCTAGTTTTACACTGGTTTAAATATTCATTTCTATGGGTCATTCAACAGGAAAGCAGAGAAACTGCAGAATTAACAAGGCTATTACTGACTAACTGGTACCTTTTAAGAAATACATGCGTATGCCAATGTACATATTAATCAGGTATTTATATACATATACATATACATAAATAATACACTCAAGCTTGAGTCATGGTTTACTTTAAATATCAGAACGAAGAAAAAAATGTGATATCTAATTTCAAACGTGTCAAACAGCTGCTTTGAGTTTCTGAGACACTGCTGATCTCTTGGAATTTTCACGCACGACAGTCTCTGGAGTACACTGAATGGTGCAGAAAACAAAAAAGCAAAAGACTGCACTAAAGTTCATTGAATCACACAAAATAGGTTTCTAAGGAAAGATTTGATGTTTGATGTGAGAAACAACTGATAACAAACGTTTGTTATAGTGATATTTTAAATACATCATAAGAACTGACAGTTTATTGCTGACACTTTTAATCTACAGTAAACGTAGAGAGGCTGTAACCATGATGAAATTTGTGACTTTTGACTTTATTAATCCCAAGGAAAACTGCAGTTCTGCAGCAGCACAGAATACAAACCACACACAGCTAAAATATACATAAGTACTTTGATGGAAACAATCAATCAATCAGTCAGTCAATTAAAAATCAAACAAACAAATAAATAAAGGGAAACAATAACAGAAAATAAACCAGGTACACAAAAGTACTATTTATACTTTATATATTCACTTGTACAGAAAGGTAGTTTGTCTTGAGAAGATATTTGTGCAAATATTGGACATACTGTGTGTAAGATTGTCCAGCTGCGAGAACAAACATATATACAGTAGTGCCAATTCACTCCTCATCAGCAACAAGGGGGTTGACAATACCCTTGCCCTGCAGGGACTCATTAAAGAGCCTAATGGCTGCATGTATAAACGGCCTCCCATAATGCTCTTTAGACCCGTCTCGGTCTGTTACTAAATGAGCTCTTTTGAGTGGGTGATTGGACAATTAAATATTGTACAATTAAAAACGACCACCAACAACTTTAAGTTTTTTCTGTTTTTCCTGGTTAGTTTTATAAACATAAACACAATATAATTTAAAATCAAAGAGTTCTGACAAGTTTTTAAAAAAACATGCTGAAACAGTTTTGCTGGCTGAACCCTTTGTAACATGCCATCAATCAATACCCATTGTAGCCTATGTAGCCTATCTCAGAAATGTGTCTGGTTTACCATTCAAGCTGATAAAGGGTCTTGATAGTTTGTCATTTTTAAAAAGTGGGTCACTAGAAAAAAAAGGTTTGGAAAACATTGCTGTATACTGCCCAGCAAAAAAAAAAAATGCCTGCATCAAGAAAAGAAAACATTACAATTACTGGAATTGGGTTAAAAACATGTCCAAATAATTATTAAAACCTGGAAGGATAGTCCTGAATCACTGCAGAAGAAATGTGGTTGAAAAAGAATCATAAACAAACACTTGCTAAAGCACAGGAAAAAATATCAACAGTTAAACTCATAGCTATGTTTAATAGTAAAAGTAAGAACATTTCCACATGCACACGATGTGACGAGAATGGACAAGATTGGAGTTAGACACCTGTGAGGTCAAAGGAAAAACACTTGTTAGTGAATCTGAATTTGAGCTAGGAAGCATAAAGGTTACACACTGGAGCAATAGAAAAAGGTCACATGTTCTGATGAGTCCAGATTGACCCTATTCCAGAGTGATGGACCTCATGCATAGTGCCCACTGTATAAGCCTCTGGAGGCAGAAGTTATGCCTCAATAAAATTAAGTCAGCTGATGATCTGAATGTACTGAATGACCAGCTTAACCCATCTATGGATTTGTTCTTCTTCTTCCCGGATAGTGCAGGACTCAAACTGTAAATTTCATGGTTCATGGAGTACAACGAATCATTTTCACAACTGGCCACCACATTGTACACTGTAATCAACTATCAAGTATCAAACTAAATATTAGAGTATGCAACGTTGGGGTTTGGCCAGGCAGTGTAA
>JAOVVA010000002.1:11585426-11602846 GCA_028565275.1 Leiocassis micropogon | reverse complement strand
CTTTTCACAATTTGTACTACAGTTTTATAATCATGGCTCCATGCTATGGCTCTGACATCATTAGCAAGGACGTAGCTATGGGTCCCAAGCTCGGACAGAATGGGAGGGTTGCGTCAGGAAGGGTATCTGGCGTAAAATTTAATTTGTCACATACACAATCATACACAGTACGATATGCAGTGAAATGCTTAATTCTTCGCATATCCCAGCTTCTTGTTGGTAGGCAGGGGTCAGAGAGTGCAGGGTCAGCCATTTTACGGCGCCCCTGGAGCAGACAGGGTTAAGGGCCTTGCTCAAGGGCCCAACAGTGGCAACCTGGCGGAGCTGGGGCTAAAACCACCGATCGTTAGGTCTCCAAGGGTTCACATAGCCCTTTGCGTGGCTACAATTAAATACTGAATGCCACAAACTGGCCTACAGAAACATACGGTCAAAATGTTTTATCCCAAGCCAGCATGCTACGAATCACTCCAACACACACATCTCTTGATGAATTTGTGAATTCATAGTGATTTGTAGCACAATTCTTGAAAACGGTAACTGGGTTTAATGCTCTAACAGAATGTAAGTTAATTATTATATGATGAGAAATTTCCTATGCCAATAAAACAATCCCCTCATTGCACTTCCTAATGTGGTAACACTTCCTATAGACTGTATTCAGACTAAAATATACATACAAACATTCTTTTTTGTTTAACTGGAAAATGCAAATGCATTTCCTATCATCTGTGTGTCTCCAGGTCTCTCTATGACTTTCATGTTAACAACTGGTTCTTTTGATGTTTGGCTCATATGTGACACAGGACCAGGTCAAAAGCTGAAATATGCTCTTTTTGCTGATAATATTGATTTCGTACATTGTCTGTGTGTGTTGTATCTCCCGGTTCGAACCTCAGTCGGAAAGTGTATCGATGTGCAGCGGCAATAACAAGCAATAATCATTCTTCTTTTCATTTATCTTTAAACGTAACAATTCAGGCACTGTTCTTCTTTAACCTAACACAGAAAATACATTTACACTTGCTTGTTCGACTGATGTGTTTATACAAAGTGAATTATAAAGATTTGAGACTGACAACAAAGCGGCCAAGGTTTTCATGACTTACTTGAAGATCAAATCTGTGCAGGGTTATACTGGGATTTGAACTCAAAACCTTTCTGATCAAAGCCTCAACCACTAAGCCACCAGATCTTCAGTGTATGGGATGTGAACATAAGCCATGTATAGATAGATGTCTTATAACCTCTTAATTACCTACATACTGGACACATGAGCATGAAACAGAACACTCCTCATCATGATGAGTCTAGCACCCTTGTAAGAGTGAGTAGCATCCTCAGTGTGTGAGCTGGGATTAAACAAACACTAGATGTGTTTATACAACACTGAGGAGTTTGCTGTAAAACTTTCTCCGGCTGTGAAACATTCTCCAAAAATGGTCACGCGTACAGGTGTGTCAGTCAATCAGTCAGTCACTCATACACACACATCCTAACTTGAGAGTTGGCCAAAATACAAAGCTGGTGTCTGATATATTACACATGCAAGTTCTACCGTAAGTGACAACACAGCGGATATATTAACTAAGCATAATGCACTAAACCAGCTAGCCCGTTTCACTAGTCCAGAGAGCTTACAGGCATGTGCAGCGAGACAGCTGCTTTTGCTTACCTTCCTCTAGACCGCCAAGCTTCCACGTTCAAACGCTACAGCCGGAGCATCACACGCGCACGCACGCACACACAAAACTGCAGGTTGTGTGCACTCATTTATTCGTATTTGTCCCCCACCGCCATAAGTTTAAAGTTTCGGTTCACTCTTCTCTCGTCAACAGCAGTTAGAGTGGATTTAACGCTCAGCTCCTTCACTCGCTCAGCTCATTTTCCTTTAAAGAGCCGAACGCAGGCTCAAATGACTCCGTAGCCACGCCCCCTGGGCTGCCGCTACTACCCCCCCCCCACCAACCTCCTACGTTCCGCAGGAAATTACGTCATTTTTCAACTGCAAGAAATAATCTGAATAAATTGCCATGGTCTACTAGTGGTGTAGTGATGTACACTTTTGGCACATTTTCATGATACTTGTCTTCACCATTTACTATCTTCGCTAAAAGAGCGTGTATAATCTGATTTTTAAAGTATCCCTGAACATTTTCCTGTTAGATAGATACACTATATGGACAAAAGTATTCAGCCAAACCTGCAATGGCATTGTATCCATATACATAGCCTATACTTCAATATATGAAATGGTCACCCCTTTTTAACTATAACAGCCTCAACTCTTCTTGGAAGGCTTTCCACAAGATTTTGAAGTGTTTCTGTGGGAATTTTTGCCCATTCATTCTGTAGAGCATTTGTGAGGTCAGGCACTGATGTTGGATGAGAAGGCCTGGCTCGCAATCTCCGTTCCACTTCATTCCAAAGATGCTCAATTGGGTTAAGGTCAGGGCTCTTTGCAGGCCGGTCACACCGAACTCATCAAACCATGTCTTTCTAGTCTTTGCTTTGTGCACTGGGAAACAGTTATATTGGAATAGAAAAGAACCTTCCCCAAACTCTTGCCACAAAGTTAGAAGCATAGCATCGTCCAAGATGTCTTGGTATGCTGAAGCATTAAGATTGCCCCTCACTGGGGATAAGGGGACTGATTGAACCACCTGAATTCAATAATTAACTGGTTTGGCCAAATACTTTCATCCATAAAATGTAGATGGATGGATGGATGGATAGATAGATAAATAGATAGATAGATAGATAGATAGATAGATAGATAGATAGATAGATAGATAGATCCCAGATAGATAGTACTTTATTGATCCCAAAGACTTTACAATAACTCTTTTAGATTTTACAATAACTCCGCACCTGTGACATCACTATACAGTACATATACATTCAGTTTGCAATACACAGAGGATATGAACATGTTTTTTCATTCTCTCTTTTATTAGTATTTTAACTTGTCGATAAGCCTCATGTAAGTCAACTTACGTTTCCACCTGTATATACAAGCATCATACACATGTACATACAGACAGTATATTCATATTATTTTAAACCATTTTTTTTACCTCAGTAATGTGCTTTAAACTGTAAAAAGTGTGTCATAGTTTGTTTGCCTTTACCTTTACCTTTTCTCACTGTGATTTTTGCTTGTTGCTTATTTGTTGCTGTAACAATACAATTTCCCTTTGGAAGAAATAAACTACTCTATCTATCTATCTATCTATCTATCTATCTATCTATCTATCTACCTACCTACCTACCTATCTACCTATCTACTTATCTATCTATCTGTCAATATTCTATGTAGAATATTCATCCATCCATCCATCCATCTAGGAACCTCTGAAGTCAAACTAGGGACCGTGGAGGCCAATGGTCACCATTATATTTATTCCCATTTTTGTATGACCCTGGTAGGACCTCCGGTCAACATTCACACATACACTCACACACTATGTGCAACGCCAATTACACTAATCTGCATGTCTTGACTGTGGGAGGAAACCGGAGAACCCAGAAGAAACCCACAAACCACTGGGAGAACATGCACACAAGCCTGGCACAGGAATCGAGTTCAGTACCTGGTGGTGCACTGGAGAATTATATATTTATTTTTTTCTTTTTATATTAACTTTGTCAGGGATGTTGGAATGTACAGAAATGTTGGAATCTTGATTACCAAACAGCTTCAAATAAACAAAGAGTGAAGAAGAAACCAAATATTCAAACAACTTAAACTGGGGACAATAAAAAGACAAGGCAAGGGAAGACAAAGATAGGAGAGCAAGGATCATGGCAAGGCCTGAGAGGAAGGATGACCATGGCAAGCCAGGGGGGAGCAATGACCACCGCAAAGCTGGAGTGATGGCAAGTCAATATCTTAGGCTGGGCGGGGAGGCGGAGCGATATCCTCAGCCAGGTAGGGAATGGAGGTGAAGACTGGCCAATGAGACAGAGCAGGATAACCAGTGGGGTAGAGTGTGAGAACCCAGACACTCTCACCAGAGTCAGGGGTCAAGGCAGACTGGTCTAATACTTACTGCCCTGTGTATATGCAAAATATGACATGCTTTATTTTTGTTACACTATTGGAAATGGTCTTCCCCTTATCCAGCTGGTGCAGGTGGAAGGTCACTGGCCTGACTTTCTCAGAGACATTGTAGGGACCCTGCCCATGGGCTAGGAATTTGCAGTTAGCACTGGGAAGAGCAGGAGTACCTAGTCTCAGGGTTGAATCTTTCTGGGCTGGGTTCCCACTATTGGCCATCTTGGCCCTGTTTCGCTACTTCTGCTTCTAGACCCAGTCAGTGGAATCAGGTCAGGATCCTCCTTGCCGCATTCCACAGGCCGAGATAGATTGTGCCAGGTACATGACCACGTCCGCCTTGCTCCTTTTAACCACCAGGCCGACATATTCCCCACCACACCGCTTGGTGTGGTATAATTCTAGGGTGTTTATGATCACATAATAGGCCACTGGCTGGGTTTGGTTTCGCCCTGTTATCCGGAGATCACGGATTTGATTTCCGGGTGTTGCTGTAGCCTCTCACAGCCGAGGGCCTAGAGAGAGGTGATTGGCCAAGCGCTCCCAGTGGGGTGGGATGGGAGGCACTTAGCACTTTCACATCAATCACAGCTCTACAGCCAAGTAGCGTAATGTCTGCGTTATAGGGGTGCCTATTTAAAAATCACAAGTTATAGGGTTACTTTATTGTTTTATTTATGCATAGCCAACCTAGTTAAATTATGGTGTGAAAGTTTATCACTAAAATGTACCATTACCATGCAATAAAAAGTTTGTAAGTGTAATTAGGAAGTTTTGTGAGGGCAGTAAGCATTCCCATTAAGTGCTATTACCTTGAATTACCTCACAAAATTGAATTCCCTGATTATTATGTATTAGGTTTACAAACACTGTGATCCACTGCTATCATAGATATGCCATCTCATCAAGTGCTTGTTTTCCATTTCATTTCTTCTAAGGAAGAATAGGTCACAGTTACTTTGTCTTATTTCGTCCCACCCACCCAGTGTTAACAGTTTTTACACTGACGAAATAACATTAGAGTCACCATTACAGCTTCTAAATAAAGATAAATCAGTTCACAGATTTGAACCATGCAAAGAATACAGTGGTTTTAATAAACTACAGTACCAAGGAGAGCAGGGCTTTTCTCTCTCTCTCTCTCTCTCTCTCTCTCTCTCTCTCTTTTAAGTAGACATACGCTCATAACATAAATTGGTGAGGTCATTGTAAGCCGCACCCTGCTGTATGCAGTAGAGGGGAAATTGGCTGGTCTGTCACCTCGTTGAATGCCTCTCCGGTACAACAGTGCAGTCAAGAGAACAGATTGAAAAATTTTTTTTAATTAAAATGACATATAAACAATGTAGCATGATTAATGGATATACAATTAAAAACACTGGTCACTCCAGTGACGTGAAGTTATTCTTTTTGCCCCCCCACTCCTAGCAGGGTGCTGCATCAATGCACTATAAGAGAAAGGAAGAGATGGCTCCATTGCTCTCAGTCAAAACAACTCCTGACAGCCCTGCACAGTTGGTGTGTAATGTCGGCTCCACTCCTGTGCAGCCAGAAAACAGAAGATTAGACTACACTATGTGTACCGCCAAACTCTAAGAGTGGGTGTAAGTCAGTTTTCTGATAGGCCTCCTGCACAGATCCAATCTGCTCAGAGAAGCATGGTGCAGGTCAAGGTTCAGTGAGTGCCTCAGAAAAACACAGCCACATGTTGAGGTCACAGTAAAGTGGCACAGTGGAGACTCTACTCGCATGCTACTGCCCTGCTTTGAGGCTTTTTGTCTTGAGATTTTGTTAAGGTCGTTACAAATAAAACATCTTTTTGTCTTTCCCCGCCCTTTTTTTCTGTAATGTCCTCTGAGCATTTTATTGCCATTTGGCCAGCCTCTCTGGAACGTCTGAGGCAGAGTGTGTTGGACACTCCTTATTCTTTTTTAAACAAAAAGGGAAAAATCAAAACAAGTGTAGCAGTAACGACACTCAGTAGTGTGTCAAGTTAAATCTCAAAACTCAATTTTGTCTGCTTCTCAACCACCACACAGTTCCTTGTCTCCTCAGTGATAAGGGAGGACTACACTCAAAAGTGAAGGTCAGCTTCCTGTGTTAACGATGGTGTTGTCTTTGAAATAGCCAAGAGGGTCACTGCGGAAGGTATGATTCCACTCGCAATAATTGTGCCCATTAAATCTTTTATAAATAATATTAATAATAAATTTAAAGGATTATTATTGTGAGTGAACTCTTTTTTTTACATTCACATAGACATGAATGTTCACACATAATAGTGAGAACATAGGATATGATGTCTAATGCAATGCAAAAATGAAAAGTAATTAGAATTATTATTATCATTTTAATACAGATCAGCAGGTATTCTTGTTAAATGTCCAAGCGTACAATCAATCAATCAATCAATCAATCAATCAATCAATCAATCAATCAATCAATCAATCAATCAAAAGTACATATGAGAAACACACACACCCACATACACACACAAAATGCATAGATCTAGCTCTCAGAATTGTAGTTTTTGCTCACACCTCAGCCAACCTGAAGCATTTCTGGGAATGTTATTTCTAGCAAATTGTGACTTTTCCAACATTTCGGTTCGGGTGGTTGCACATAACCCCATAACCCTGTCCTGGTATATTGGTGGAAGGCTTACAGATGAAGCTATGTTTGTAAAAGCAGTTTAAGAGTCTGCTGGAGAGACAGTGCTGGAGCCACGAGACATTTTAAAGTTTAAAATAACCTAACTTAAGTGTATAGATAAAAATAATGTTAGTGGCTACACTGTGATCTTTAAATCACAGACTACAAGTCTGATGGTTGCTTATCAGTTTCAGACAAGCCCCTAATTTCTGCAGCTCCCCCTGTACTTTATGGATGTCTGCTATTGTCTCTTTGCTCTTGACATTATCAGACAGTTGAGAGCTAAACAACACCGGTGCATGTCTGAGTGAGTGTCACGATGATTAACTCTTCTATAAGGCCATTCTCATTTTACATATAACTCAGTGCAGGGTGTCTGACTGCTGACTATATTTGACACATCACATCTATAAAAATAGAAGAAAGATTTTGTCTGTACATTGGTCAGAACTCACTCTGTCAATAATATGTTTAGATTTCATACATTGGAGAACTTGAAACCTGGGTTAGAAAATTTTCTGTCTGCATGTCTGTATATCCGTGTGTCTGTCCAGCCAGATTATGGGCAGAATTTAATGAAACTTTTGCAGTACAATACTTAGATATCTGCCTGAAGTTTAACCTGCACCATAAGTGACATCAAAATATTTAAGTTTAAATATACCTGTTATGAACAGGTATGTGCTACATTTAATAATCTATTAAAAAATAATATTATAATCTAATAATAATATTATAATCTACTTATAATAAGCTACTAATAAACTTCTTGCTCAATGTAAATCTATTACACCAATAGCTATTAATTAGAAAAGCCGCCTCCGAGTGGCGCAGTGGTAAAGTGCTCGCCCTATCATCCGCTGGTTCGATCCCCGGGTGATGCTGTAACCTCTCACAGCCGGAGGCACAGAGAGAGCTGATTGGCCAAGCTCTCTCAGAGGGGAGGGATGAGAGATACTTTGTGCTCCCACATTAATCACGGCTCTACAGCCAATCAGGGGCGTCTGTGAGCTCGTGCACGCGGAAGCGCTGTCCTCCGAGTGTGTTACTCCGCCCCTAATGGTGCGTGAGCAAGCAGTTCGAAAAGATGCGGTCGGCTGGCGTCACGCGGTTCGGAGGAAACACGTGATAGTCTTCGGCCCTCCCGGCTGAATGGTTGTAGTAGCATTAATGTGGGAGCCCCCTAGTGACGGGGAGGAATTGGCTACGACTAAATTAGGGAGAAAATCAGGAAAAAAATTGGGGAAAAAAAGCCAAACTGTATATTTTTGCTTAAAATTGGAGACATTTTAAAATAAATCTTAATCTTTATCTGATCGACTTTTTTGATTGCTCATCCGTGATTCACTCTCCGATTACCGAAGAGGGAGTGTATTTGAGTGTATTTGGGTGTATCTGATGACAAAAGAAGCACAACTTACCGTGAACAAGGCCTGTGATACTTAACCTTAACAATATTTTAGTTCTTTGTATTAATAAGTTAGGCAGAGAGTTCTGCCGTACAGAAAGACAGGCAGACATGAGCTCAGTCTGCAAAAATTACTTAACCAATTACATTAAGGCTGATCAGCTTATTTTTAGCTTTAACCTCTTAACTATTTTCTAAAACTCTTTCTCTGTCACCTAGATTATGCTAGTGTTAAATACCTCAGAGTCATACGAGGGCTGTACCAAAAGTAATGTAAAAGTGGGCGTCCAAGTGGGCGAATATAATTAAATAATAAAAAATAAAAGTTTTAAATTGCACATGTTAGTAGAGTAACTCTTAAGGTTCTACTCAACATAATCAATACCACAAGTGATGCCTTTGCTCTGAACCCAAACCTTAAAGGTTTCAAAACTGAGGATTTTCAGAGTTTTTTTCAGAGAATTCTAGAGGTCTTGTTTGGGTTCATAGATATGACAAATGACGTTGAGTAGTACCACTGTATAGAGGATGAGTAACTCTACCAGTATATGCAATTTGAATGAAATGTGTGTGTTAATAAAAAAAGTTATGCCCACTTTTACATTACTTTCGGTACAGCCCTTCTTGTGATCGTGACTCTTCTATATCAAAGCAGAACCAGATGAAAATCGTAAATGTTTGTGTTTGGGTTTAGGGAGTATGTGGTGGCTTGGACACCTTCATTTAGTCACAGAACAGAAAATCCACAAGAGATTAGAACAGCTCAACTCTGCATGTGTATACTGTCATTATGAAAATCCCAAAAGCTTAAGGACACACTTAGACACTGAAACACACACACACACACACACACACACACGCACACTAGGTGCGCTCTAGCACTCAACTGCTCCCCCTGTGTGAAGAGTTCTTTAACTGTGTGTATAACCTGCCACGTTCACAGACTGCCCCCCCCACACCCTCACACAAACATGCTCAGTGATCCACTCACCCCTCAGCTTAGATGTCATCACCAAAGGAGGACAATTCCACATCTGAAGGACAGTGGTTGACTAAACTAAACAAACCTTTTGTTTTTAGTGTGAGGAAAGAGACTGAGGAAGTTGTGGGAATATGCCTGCCTACACACACACACACACACACACACACACACACACACACATAAACACTACACTATCCATCATCCTGCTTTGCTCAGACCAACGACAGATGGGATTTAACAGAGAACACAGTTGTTCTTGAGCTCCAGTAGACATAGGGGACCAAGTCAAAGAGACGAGAGAACTCAGGGGCAGGGGAGCAGGCGTCTTAAGGCGTCTTTTCACATAACAGTCCACATTACACACTCTAAAAAATAACCAACTATAAACAAATAAACATTTCCACTTTAATCTGTTCATTGGTTTCCTTTTATCTGTAATTAAAAAAAAACATAACAAAAATGTACATATATTGTTTAAAAGCAGACTGCAGTTCATTACCAAGACAACAAATCTTCCAAATTATGGTATTAATATATAATTAAATATGTATCTGCCTCCTATAACTTTTTGAAATGTATGCCTTTTTTAAGCTTGCAACTGAAAAATTAGTGCATTTGTTTTGTAGCTGAGTTTATGGCTCTTTATGGCCCTTTACTGCTCTATGTTGCCGCCTAGTGGAGTAACAGAGGATGGCCCTTTTTTAATATATATCATTCAATAGCTGTACTTTGGAACAATTCTCAGTTCTTTTATAGTGCAAGATTATTGACCTGCACCTTATATGTTTGACACCCTACATCCCATAGGATGCTGAAGGACTTTCTCAAATTTCCCCTCCTTTTGGCTAATTATACACTAAGATGCAAGACTATGAGGGACACTCATTTGTATGTACTGGTCATCTCTGGAAGATGTGACAGGCAAGTGTGTTTTCTATAATATATAAATTTTGTCACTGTGTAATGCAGACATCACTATTTAATGAGGTAATGAATAAAACAGGAGTTTTGTACTGATTGGGCACTGGTGTATGCAGCATAGAAGGATAGCTAGGATATTGAAGCATTCTCAACAGAGAATGGCACAAATCATCCATAACATTACAACACAAAAGATTATACCCAGTAATGTGTAGACTCACCTGGGCAGCTCTGGCCCCTGGGAGCATGATTCCACAAGACCTCTGGGGTGTGCTGCGTTGTCTGGCACCAGGACATTGGCCCACGATCCTTTGCGAGCTGTGGGTTGTGCAGTGGAACCTCCATGGATTTGATTTGCTTATTTGGCGCATCCCATTGGTGCTCAATCAGACTGGGATCTGGGGAGTTTGGAGGAAAGGATGGTGAACTTGCCTGCTGGACCCCAGGTTTTTGTGTATGCAAATTATTGACTTATCTTCCATGGTGTTGCTTAATTTTCTGCATTCACTATTCTAACTTTCTCCCTTTGTCCAATTGCAGCTGCTACACCCCCTTGAACCTAGTGCAAGTCCCTGTGCAGGTACCCACACTTCTGATTGCCCAATACAGGAGAGCAAAGTAGTGAAATGTAGAAAAGTAGAAAAGTCTTGCCATCTAACAGACCTTTCGTTCGTGGACGGGAATGACGCGGGGAAGATTGTGTACTTGTATTATTTGTAGCTTTTTGCAGCTATTACAAGTACAGAATTCCAGTGGCCCAATGATTATAAGCAGAGAGCGAAAGAAAAAAGGGAGACGAGAGAGTAAAAGGGAGGAATGATGCGAGCACAGTGATGGCTTTAGCAGACCCAGACAGATGGAATAAGCACTTGAGGGAAAGAGAGGAAAAACAGTGCACTTTATAGAGCGGCGTACCGAAAACAAGTCTGCTAGGAGAGTGTGTACAGTATGTGTTTGTGTGTGTGTGTGCATGTTAATAAAGAGAAAAGTAAGAAAGGGAGAAAAACAGGGAAACACCAATACAGACCTAATAAATGTCTCAGTGTCGTATAAACAAGCTGTTTCATTAATGCTGGGACCTCAATAAGACACAGATTGGGGATTGACACACTTTGAAATGTTCATGGCTCCTTCTCCGCCTCTAACATGTTCTGATTCCTTTTAACAGAAGAAAAGTGACGTCGACAGAAATAGGTAAAGTATGAATATGGCATAAGGAGTGGAAGAAGGACAATCTCTCTCTCTTGCTCTCTGAGTGTGTGTGTGTGCATGTGTGTGTGGTTACAGTGTGTCTCCGCTCCACTGTTGTGATTAATGCCTGGCCTGCAGATGTCATCCCTTGTGGGGGTGAAGGCCTAAAGCACTGCAAAACCACTGAGGAAAACATTGCTCTGATTTAGAGCACAAGTGTGTGTGTGTGTGTGTGTGTGTGTGTGTGTGTGTGTGTGTAGTGAATGAAAAAGGGTGCGTAAACAGTTTGGGTTATTCACATGGCGTCCTTAGCTGTTCAATTCTTTTTCAAGCATCATACCAAAAAATTCCACAATGTGGCGCCAGAATGATTTCTGTTGCACCTATTCTGTAGGGTTTCTTATTGACAAAGGGCAAAGGGTTTGTAGGCAAAGGGTTTATCTGTCAAAAATGTAGACCTTTAGGCTCTACGAAATAAAAGTATTGTCTATATCATGATTTTTAGATTTTGCAAAAGAAAAAAAAAAGTTATATAATGTTTGGACACGCATTGTTTGGATCTGCTTACAGCCTGAACAAAAACAAAATGTCATACTTCATAAAAAATAATATACATTAATAAACATTCTGAATTCAAGCCCTTGAAATCCAGAATGTTTCTCACATTCTCCTCTCATTTAGTTTTTTAGAGGTTTAAAGAGTTTGGAATTGTACTGGACCACTCATTCACGTGGCCTGTTCCACTAACCTACCTTTTTTGTATTATTATTTTTTCCATAACCAATTTTTGGGATGACTTTTGATTTATGTTTAAGGTGACTTTGATCGTGATATGATATTTAAGGAAATCTACAAACCATACATCTTCATTAAAGTTTTTGGATCACTAAACACAAATCCTTTTGGAAAAACAACCACAATCATGTTTTACATCTAAGTGGCTTCTAATAGTTGATTACGGAACTCGACAACCTCTGCAATCTGTTACATTCATTACCTGACTTGCAGAAAGCTTTTTTGATTTTCCCATTGCAGTTCTTGGAGACTAAGAACAATAATTATATGCAGTATATTTTCCCATGCATTGCAACTTCTTATGAGAGTAAAAACTTTAAATTAAAATTTTAATTAAAAAACTTTATTTCTCTATGTAATCCCTTGTTACATTAATGCCCTTATCCTAACTAGTGCTTGTGAACTGTCAGATTTTCTCTTGTCCTTATCTCTTGCATCTCTCTCTTTGTTTTATGTCACGTGTCCATAAAACAACCCACTTGTTGTGGTTCCTCATTTCTTATATGATAAATATCTCATAGCCAGTGTCTGGATAAATATTCATGCAAATGGTTTGCTGGACCCCTTTTGTTAACCAAGAAAATTCTAACGTGGTTTCTATCGTATGTCTGTCTTTCTCCGTGTATCCATATGACTTACTGTACATGTTAATGATTTTTGTTCTTTTGACGTGGCGTATGTAACACAGGGCACCTGGCAAAAATATGCTTAAATATGCTTTTTTGCTGATACTGTAAACAGCTAAATTCAGACACATCATGTGTTTGAGTGTGCTTGTCCCTCATCTCCTGGTTTGGGATTGGCTGGTAAGCGTATTGATGTGTGGCAGATGCATCAAGTAATAATTCTTCCTTTAATTCATTTTAATATCAACAAATGGGTAGAAAGTTTTCTCAGTATGCCATAGGAATTATTAAACTGCCTGTTTCATGTCTAAAAGACTGGCCTCCCAGGAACTCCTTTAAGGTCCCAAACATGTGGCCATGGCTTGGCGTGAGGTCAGGACTGTACAGGGGATGTGGCAATAACTCCCAACCAAGTAATGTGATGTGTACTGTATGGTGTAATGTGCAGGTTGTAAGGTGGGCAGTATGAAGTCATGCGTTCATGCAAAAGTAGAATGGTGATCTTAGGTGATCAAATCATGTTTTTTTTTTTTTCCTGAGAGTGAATATTCAGGGGGAAAGACTGCAGGACTGACCTCTTTGAAATGTTTGCACCTTTTAAATGTTTACTGTGGATAAGAATCTTAAGAAAATTCCATTGCTCAAATGGCTGGAGACTTTCATTGGAGACTTTCTTCTTGACCTTGATTGGCTGCAGGTCACTCATGTCTGCATTGTTCATCGTGACAGCCCGTCTCTTCTGTTTGGTGCTGTCCTCAAACTAGAATGATGAT
Organism: Leiocassis micropogon; assembly: GCA_028565275.1. Taxonomy (NCBI): domain Eukaryota; kingdom Metazoa; phylum Chordata; class Actinopteri; order Siluriformes; family Bagridae; genus Leiocassis; species Leiocassis micropogon. The sequence continues at coordinate 11,589,441 of JAOVVA010000002.1, read as the reverse complement.
GTTTCCTGTCATGATGCTTTCAGTGATGCAGATGTAAAAGGACCTTGGAACCTTGGAGAGCAGTTTAAAAATCCTTCAAATGTCTAAGGTGTTAGGCTTTTTTCACCACAGTGTTAATCCTGAGTCAGGATTATGATAGGTTATGCGTAATATGAACACAGAGATGACGTAAATTGTCCAGCCTTTTCACTGGGGGCCTGTCAATAATAAGGGGCTAGAAGCTCCTATCCTGCTTGGTGCTGTAGTCCCCTATCAGCTCCTTTGTCTTGCTGACATAAAAGCCGGAGGTTGTTGCCATGGCACCGGTTCTCCAGGCTTCTACTCTCCTCCAGGTAGGACATCTCATCGTTACTACTGATCAATCCACTAAAAGACTGTTGTCAGGCCTGCTAGTACAACACATTTGTTATATACTGATGATATTTAGTTTTGACAGATCATTTAGTTAGTAGGCTTGATACTAAGAACAAATCTGACCACATGGATGCAACATCAGTCCGAAACTATGCAACTAGTTCTAGACTCTACACCTTAGAGTACAAAAGCTGAGCTTGTCAAATTCATATAGTGAAGTTTCCTTGGCGTTAGGCTAGGAAACCTGAATTAGCCTGAATCCTTTATGCTAACTCCAAAGTCTACAAACAGAATAGGATAATCTGATGTCTACAGGTACTGTAAGTAAAGATAAGAAGACTGTAGGATTTACTTGTACAGTGTGGACACCAAACCTTTGTTTTGTCTTTGTAATTCTTTATATTTGTGCGTGTGTGTGTATGTAAGATTGTTTGCAGAATTTTCCCCACTTTCTAATGAGAACAATCAGTGATTTCGCACGGTATGTAGCAGCACCCCAGCAAGCAAGACTAATGTGGGAGCCGGGTGGATTGTACAGGCAAAGAGAACATGGCCAGGCACCTTCTCCCAAAACCCTGAGTCACCAAGGAAATGGCTCCAAACTTCCAAATATTCTAAAATGAAATCATCTCAGTGACTGATACTGTGCATGTTTAAATCAACATTGTGTAATGCATTATTTGAAAAAGTTTTAAAAGTTCCTCAGAGTTAGCATGACTTAGAACTAAAGGCATCTTGGCTGATGGCAGTATGTTTTGAGCAGCAGGGAATGCCAAACTTGGTCCTGAGAGCAACTGTCTCCACATCTGTCCCACAGCTGTTATCCCAGGGAAGGAAAGATGGAGAGAACAGCAGAGCGAGAAAGGCAGAGAGAGAGAGAGAGATTCTAAAATTAATTCTTCATTATATAAGCATACAGTAACAAAAAACTAAAATATCGCATTTGCAGAGTTTTGATATATTGCCAAAGACTTCAAATGTCATTCTTAAGAGTTTGACTCCTACATGACATTTTGTCTTAACCTCAGTTAAGCCACCACTGAAAGATTGCTGGTTAAAAATGGTCTCTATAATTATTCATAAAAGTCATGACAGTTTGGGCTCTCTCCATATTCAGAAAGCTGCTATATAATAATAATAATAATATTAATAATAATAATAATAATATATTAAAATAATAATAATAATAATAATAATATATAGAAAGAGAGAGAGAGAGAGAGAGAGAAAGTCAGACCATCAAAAAAACTCTTATACTCTTATAACTTTTTTTTTTTTTTTCATGAACACCAATGCTGGGTGCTGGGTGGTTGATCATGCATAGAGACTATATGATTTCTTCATACAATTTTGCTGAATGAGGTACATTTTTAATGGAATCAGTAGCCAAATGTGACCACAATAAACAGACAAAGGCAGACATTTTTCAACTGGAAGCTCCTGTGATCCTTGGCCTGAGCACACGTAGTATATGATAGTCACCATTGCTTATACCCCGCCTGGCCAAAAAAAGGTCACACACTCTAATATTTTATTATTGTAAACTATGTAACCAGCTTTCGCTTTGATTACACTTGGACATCATAACATTTATTTCTGTTCAGAAGTGCATACATGTTTTTGATGAAATCTTGGATTGGTCATGGGAGAGTCAAACCACATTATAAAGTCAGCAGCACATCCCAAAGAGCTTCAAAGGGGTTAAGCTGAGGACTTTGTGGTGGCCAATTCATGTGTGAAGATGATTTCTCAGGCTAATAAAACCACCCTTTCACAATTTCAGCCTGATAAGTCTTGGCAGTGGTGGCACGATGGTTAGCACTGTGGCCTCGCACCTCTAGGGTTGAGGGTTAGATTCCCATTGCTGTTGGGTTGTATTGGGTTGTCAATATAATCATGGTAATGACAGGTTAATTTAAAACACATACACACTAACATTAGATTACTTATTAAAGAAAACGAATACTAGCATAGAAATAGGCTTACCTCGTCAAGGTTATATTGGGTCCATGTGCTTGGAGTTTGAATGTACTCCCTGTGCTTTGTGGATTTCCTTCCACAATCCAAAGACATGCAGGTTAGACTAATTGGCATTCCCAGAATGCCTTTACTGTGTGTGCCCAGTGATTGATTAGCACGCTGTCCAGGTAGCCTGCCTCATGCCCAAAAGTGTCCTGGGCTCTAGGCCCCTGCGACCCTGTATAACATAAATGATATAGAAGATGAACAAACGGATGCCCGTGTATTTGGGGAAGAAAAAAAATCCTTAATGGGATAACCTTGTCATTCTTTATTTTATTGTTTCATAATGGTGCTGAGCCCAGACCAAATGACTCAAACCCAGACCATAGCACTGCTTCCAGAGGCTTGTACAGTGGGCACTCTGCATGGTGCGTGCATCGCTTTATGCATATCAAAGTATTTTAATTTTGGAGGAGTTTATACTTTCGCTTCACTACAGTTTAAAGTAAAATATCGTACTTTCTACTCCAATACATTATGTGAGATCTGTCTTTTCTTTCTTACTTATGTGGAAATAAGATTGAAATTGAAGCAAAGCAGACACATTAGTCAGTATATGGCACACACTTTATTTGGGCTGATTTACTTTGACCTGTTTACTCTCACAAATGCAGGATGTTACTATCACAAGATCCGCGCAACAGCCTACAACCTTGAGCACCTGGAAAAATTACAGAAAAAAGGTAAACTTGAACACCTATGGCCTTATTTAAAAGATTGCTTTATTTTTGCAAGAACAGAAAAACAAGTCATTCATTTTCGAATGCTTTCTCTGCCTGCCTCTGTAATTCTCCATTAAATCCGAGCAAATAGGACGAGGTAAGCCTATTTCTATGCTAGTATTCATTTTCTTTAATAAGTAATCTAATGTTAGTGTGTATGTGTTTTAAATTAACCTGTCATTACCATGATTATATTGACAACCCAATACAACCCAACAGCAATGCAGGCTGGATAATAAGTCACAGTACTTTTACGTGTGATACACGAGTACATTTGAAGGTGAGTGCTTTTTACTCAAATGCAAATGTAAATGGAGGATTTATTTTGCTGGAGTAATATTTTACCTAGAGCATCATCACATTTCCTCAAGTACTGGATTTGTTTACTTCGTCCACCACTGCTCTGGAATCTGGAGAGTCAATCTGGACTCATCAGACCACATGACCATCCATTGCTCCAAAGTCCAAAGTTTACGCTATAAAAACTTTTTTCCCCCCAAATAGTCTCACCAGCAAGTGTTTTTAATGGCCACACAGCATTTGAGTCATGATCCTGTTAGTTCTGTGAGTTTTACTGTTTGTTGTTTTGTGATGTAACTTCTCCAAGGGTTTAAGTGATCTCCGATCATTTATGATTTTTTTTTAATCTTTTCACCACATTTCTTCTGCATAGTTGTCAGTTCAGTACATTCCTTTCAGGTTTTAATAATGCAGTTCACCAGTCATTTCAGCAATCTCCTTGGTTGGTTTCTTTGTTTGATCCAGGCCAAAAATTTGGCCCTCCAGAAACACTGGAATTAGGTAATTACGTAACAACAACAAAAACAACAGTCAACAGACAGACACAGAGGTCAGCCTTTCTGTAATAGTTCTTGCAAGAACAGTATTGTCAAGTGCATTTGCAAAATCCGTCAAGC
>JAOVVA010000002.1:11563912-11585326 GCA_028565275.1 Leiocassis micropogon | reverse complement strand
GCCTTCAGCATTCCTTTACAATGTAGAAAGAAATAAAAATCAGGAACGGTCATGGAGTTAGAAAGTGACCCCAAACTTTTGAACGGTAGTGTATTTCTACAAACTCTTTTCACGTCAACGATGGGTACTATCATTAGTCTTATATATAAGACATACAGTAGATTCATGAGGAGAAGATGAATGACTTAACAGGTGATTGTTCAGTGGTTGCACAGTCTTATTTTCCACTGCCCAAAGCTAGCAAAGAAGAGCACAACATGTTGCTGTTCACTTTTTATTCACCAGGTGGCATTTGTGTTCCATATTTGGGAGGGGGGAAAGATGTCTGGCTCCCTAAAACCAGCACATACAGAGTTAAGCCCTATCATGTCTTGCTCCAGCACCAGCAAGTAGACCTTGAAAAAGAGAAACAAAGGGAGGAGCAGCGTGCTGGGTCAGTGGTCATGCTGTGCTCTCTGACTGAGTGGCTGAATGAAGGGCACTTGGACTGTTCTGTACCAAGCTGCGTTATCGTTGCAAAATCACATAGTATAGAAATAATTTTCGAAGGTCAGTTTCAGAATATCCTTCTTAGTTATGAGTTTAAATTCTTAGAAGTTATAAATACCAAGAACGAGAAGAAGGGAATGTTGATTAGTGCGTTTTTGTGCCAACTGAAACATTATTCCTTCCTGTCAGTCAGTTTCCATCTTTGCCAGTAACTTGTGATATAATAGTTAGGGAATGAGGATGGGTAGGAAAACACATTCCCATGTCTAGAAAGTAGTCAGGGTTAATGTCAACAAAAAGGTTAACACACACACACAAATTATAATAATTGAGTAATCTTTAAGGCCTCAGGTTAAACTGAGTTTTTTTTGTAAGAAGACACCAACAAGAGTGTTTTTGAAAGCTGATGTGTGAGTCAATTTCCATTACACTGATTAAATCATAACTATTTGATATAATCAGCAGTGGTAGGCATCCCTGTGTTTACAGTGTGTTTGCTTTCAGTTGACTTTTTTTGTACTTATGCACTTATTTACTTATATTATATGGACAAAAAATTGAGCCTATTGAATTCAGGTGTTTCAGTCAGGCCCATTATTCCCAGTGAAGGGCAATCTTAATGCTTCAGCATACCAAGACATCTTGGACAACAGTTTGGGGAAGACCCTTTTTTATTCCAAGGACTATAAAGACATGGTTTGTTGAGTTTGGTGTGAAACAAAAAAAGTGAATAGCACATGGGTGAAACTAAACCTGGCATTTTACACATTGTTATTAATTCACAAAAGCAGAAAAAATATGGCGGATTTAACAGAAAATTCTTTCTGGGCGGCAGAATGTATTTAATATTTAAATACTTATGTATACAAGCTATTGCCTTCTACAAGTGCATCCAAAAAATAGGAAAGTTACTATGAAAAAGTATTTTTTTCATAATTTAGTTTTAAAAATTAAAATGTAGGCAGTTGTCCAGAAGATGATCATTACCATCCTCCACAAGGAGGTAAAGACACAAAAGGTGCTATATCAAAGCATACTCATGAAAAGTTGACTGGAAGTGTGGAAGGAAAAATTGCAAAAGTACCAGAGATGACCACACCCTCAAGAAGATTGTCAAGCAAAGCTGATTCAAGAACTTGGGAGAGCTTCCTAAGGAGTGGAGTGAGGCTCGAGTCAGTGCATCAAGAGCCACCACGCACAACCCTCTACAGGATAACTGTTGCATTCCTAGTATCAATCCACTCCTTACAGAAACAATGAAAAGAAGTATCTTACCTGGGCTAAGGAGAAAAATAACTGCACTGTTGCTCAGTGGTCCACAAAACTTTTTAGGTGAAATCAAATTTTGCCTTTCATATAGAAGTAAAGGTCCCAGATTCTGGAGGAAGAGTGAAAAGGCACATAATACAAGTTTCTCGAAATCCAGTATGAAGTGTACAGAGTCAGGGATGATTAGGGGTGCCTGCAATGCCAAAACCTCCACTAACTGGTTTGTGACCATGACATTACCGTGCTTGACTGGCCAGCCAACTTGCCTGACCTGAACCTGTAATGATATAAACTGTTCAGAACGGGCAGATCCGCAGGCCTGAACGAGCCACACCTGGTGGCGTGTTTATATAAGGGTCCTGATACCTCGGCCACTTTTTGTGATCATTAGGTAGCACCGATAAGGTATCAGGGCCAAAGACAAATAAAAGAAAAGAAAAGACAAAGCGCACAGAAAAAGACAGAGGCAAAGGCCCAGCCTCTGTCTCCTTAAGATGCCGGCGAGAAAGAGAGAGAAAGAGAGAGCGTCATGCATCCGTGTAGTGTGTGCTCTCAGGTTAAGTATAAAGTATAAACCAAAAAAAAAAAAAAAAACCTCTCTTTCTAATAAATCCTCATTAAGGGCATAGGCCCCGAGAGGATATTAGTTTTTGTTTCCAGAGCCCCATCCGTTCTCGCGTAGCTCTGTTTATTTTGTGTTTTTAGTTTTCTTTTATTTCCTTTTAAGTTTCTTAATTAATAATCCCACACCATCTCCAAACGGAAAGGTCTTCCCGTGCCTGTTATAAGCACTCTCACAACTCCTATTTCGTTGACCCCCTCTAAAGCCCTGCGTCAGGGCTTTTATAATCATAAAAATATCTCGTGGTGCGGCTCTCCATATTGCGCTACGTAACATGTGGCACTGGATAAAAAAAAAAAAATAAATATAATAATAATTTCCATAATATTTTTTAAGAACTTTTTTCAGATGCAAACTTGCATATGTACAGTACACTTGCAAGCACATGCACACGCATAATTACGTTGCTCATGTGTCTTCAAAGATAATTTAATTTGATTTTGTTTTCACGCTCCAGTGTAATGCTTTGAATGTTGCTTCTTCCCAACTGAGTGTAATAATGCACAGGGTTGTACATGTTAAAGGACTGAGTTTCATGAATGTTAATTGGGGGTCATACATAAGATAATACTTATAATAAATGATATTATTATTATTATTATTATTATTATTAATGCAGATGTAATTATTAATACATCAATAATATTTGTCAATATGATTTTTAACATTTTTTGTTTTGTAATAATAATCCATAGGAACTGAGGTACATTTAATGTTGTAAATGGACACTTTTACTTGTCACAATTTCTGCTGAGAACACATGTGAAGGTGTTTACACACCGTTTAAAGAGGGAAAGAGATTGAAAGAGTGGTGTTGCATTGAACATTTTATGTATTTTATGTTTTCCCTAAGTGAACTCACTCACCTTTGGGTGTGCGCAGCCAGTGAGGTAGGTTTATTTACATTTGTTTTGTCCTGCATATTTATATTTGGTTTCGACAGTGTGTGTGATATGAATGTGTGTTTATTTTGTACTTTGCCATGTGTTTAAACAGTTTGATGTGAATGGATGATTTTGAAGTGCACTAAGCAAAAAGAAGTCTAACAGTAACGGAAGAGCCATGGTGTTGTGTATTTCCTTGGGGCACAAAACACTGGACTTATGATTCACCAAGCAAGCCCCTGCAAAGACGACATGGAAAGATCCTTTTTGTTTTCTTTTAATTTAACAGTCAGTTGGAATTAAGGTTCCTTTGCCTCAATCATTTAACAGAGTAGAAATTGTAGAGAGGTTTAGCCTGTTTGTGGACAGTCAGGGACTGATTTTGGAGACACTGCATGACACAGATTCTAATTTCAGCATTACCACATTAAAACTGTGTTCATATTGTGTGTTTATGGTGTTTTTCTTTGAACTCCAGTGTCAATTTAAGTTATTATATATTTTTTTATCTATGACTATTTTTTGGCATCATATGACATTTGTTTTTTTTTAACTTTATATTTATTTTCTCTTATAAAAATGTTCTAAATGCTGAATATTTCTTGTGATCCACAAGAAATATTCAGAAATAATAATGTTTATATTACCAATTCTACTCAAAGTACAATTATATTTCAACTATAAGACGTTATATCTAAATAGGAGCCTAATAATATACTTTAAAGAAGAAAAATAATATATAAGTAGTAAACTACAAGTATGCTGTTAAGTTCACTCACAGAAAACTTAAAAGTAGACTTGCAATGTAAAACCTAGTAAACTAGTAGTTTCCTTAAAGTATCTAATCAAAGTATACTTTCATAAACTAAATAACTACACTTCTGGTGTACTTTATAGTATAAATGCAGTACAAAAAACTTTAAATGTGAATGTGAACTTGTTGTATACTCTAAGTTACTACTCTTACATCTAAAGTATAGTTCAAAGTACACATTTATAAACTAAAAAGTGAGTAATTTAGTCCAAAGAAGTGAGAAAATAGTAGATTTACTATTTATTATATTTGTTATTATATTTACTATATATATTTTTTTAGGTATACTACAGTACTAGTACATTGATATAGGGATGGTTAAGACTTAATAAAATGAACTTTAAATATAATTTTTGTATGTGTTTGTGTGAGTGTGTTTGTTTACTGTTTATGTAATTTCTTCTCAAAATGAGTCAAGATATACTGGCTCAGAGACAGCTCATAGACAACTCTTTGGTCTAATAATAAGATATACTGGCTCAGAGACAGCTCATAGACAACTCTTTGGTCTAATAATTTTTCCCACTTACACCTGACAAAGTTTGCTATATTTGGACCTATTCTTTTTATAGCCTAACCATGGTTACAACTCATAAACTGAAAGTTCTCCATGAAAGCAACATAATTAAATTAATTCAAGCTCACCAACATTTCCTAAATACAGAGGCTCCAGAATGTAAGTACTTCCCATTTTACTGTATTGCAACATCAAATTAAAGTATTGCAGATTTTAAATTTTTTTATTTTATTGTATTTATTAATTTTATATTTTTTTCCCTTTGAATAGGACTCTCTGCTCTCTGTGAAGAAGTCCTTAGAATTATTTCAAATGTAAAAAATCCAAGACCAAAGAAGACCAAGCCAGCAGTGCCTTTTGGTTGTCACAGGATGTATCAAGTATCATAATTCATGATGTTAGTTAACCCTTGGTATTTGGTTGTTTTTGATTATTAGAATTTATCTGATATAATGCACGATATAATGCGCTGCGTGTCTTCCAATTATTCCTGCACTAGTCACTGCTGATTAGCTAGGTTAGGTGTGTTCAGTCAATCAGAAGCTTGAAGATACCATCTTAAATAAGTGGAATGGGGAAGACAAATTAAATTAGTATCATCCAGCTTCTGATTGATCTCGAGGACCAGGATTGGCCAACCCTGATATAATGACTTTGGGACTCCCACTTTACCGGAGGTGGCAACCCTCACTTCAGGAAGTAAAAGCCACATATTTAATCTATCCATTAACTAAACCAACACAGAACAGGTTATTTTACTAATTATTTTTAGTCTTTATGGCTGAACAGTTGTATTAATTAGAATCAGTTGGTTTTAGTTCATGGATGGAAATATTTAAATATATGGAAGGATTTTTACTTTCTTAAGCTGGGCTTGCCACCTCTGCACTTTACTAACATGGCACTGCTGGCGCTAATAATAACATTGTATACCCAAAGTCATTTAACTCATTTTATCAGAGTAAGACTTTTTTTAAAAAACCAATGGTCAACCATTGTTAAGAATTAACATTACAACAATGACTGACAACCAGATGACACTGCTGGGAAGGAACTCTTTTGAAGCATTGGTTTGAAGATGGATGAGGTTATTAAAACATCAATAAAACTTTGAACCTTTGTATAAGCACTATTACATCATTATAATGAATAGGACAAAAGATACAACAACCCAGACACTACCAAGATAAGGGAAAATTCAATGTCAGGGCAAGAAAAAAAAAACTTGACAAGTGTCCAAGAGTCCAACTTCAACAATGAAAGAAAGGGTTACAGAGCTCAGTGCCTGAAATAGGAGAGCCTGTGCAGACAATATTAGGTCTTAGTAAATCCAGTCTTAATAGTAGAGTAGCCAGAAGGAAGCCATTTCTTAGAAAGGCCGTGTTTTTGGAAAAAGATATTGTAATGAAACTAGAGTTGGTACAAAGTCAAGGCATAATGTTTTGAGGAAACCAAATACAGGCCAGGTAACACCATTCATGTGATGAAACATGGTGGTGGTAGCATTGGTATGTCGGGTTTCTTTTTAGCAGAAGGAACTGAAAATCATGTTGCCATCACAAGCAACATGGGTAAAACCAAATATAAGCAAACTGTTTAGGAAAATCTGGTTCAGTCATCCAGAAATCTGTATTTAGGTGAAAATATATTAGCTAAAGCACAGAGCAAATACAAAGGAAAGGCTTTAAGAAATAAAAAAAAGGGATTTTTGTTTTGGAACAGGTAAGTTAAGACTAGAATAGAATCTAGTTATAAATTTGTCTGGCATTACGTGAAAACTGCAATTCACCAACATTCTGCATCTAAAGCTGGAAAGCTGATGGAAATCAGCACTGATGTGAATGAAAGAAAATGCCTCGACAAGGAAAGATAAACTTTTAGCAAAGCTACAAAGAAATGACCATCATGCTTAAGTTTAACTCTATTGGCACAATGCTATATACATACAGAGAGAAGTTGGGGAAAGCAAAGAAAGAACTCATCTGGTTTTTGGTGTGTGTGTGTGTGTGTGTGTGTGTGTGCACGTACGTGCTGGAGGGTTACAGGGCTGTCAGCAAGTTCTTACCTGTCTCTACTTCTGCATACCTGTGCATCTAAGGGTTTGTGTGTGGGTGTGACTATGCAGCCCCACCTTCCTCTTTTACAAGCTGAATGAGAAAGTGAGGAGGCCAAACTAGTAATTAGAGTAATTAATGATTTTGCTGAAGCTTTCCGGCCCTGTGGCTGTCCTGCAGGAGGCCTATACCTCTCTTTAGTTCAGTAAAAAGATCCTCACTTTCTGCTCAGCTGGGTGGAGCCATCTGAACTTTAAGATAAACCGCAGCTTCTTTTAAATACTTCACTGCCCCTAGGAGTGGAGGTGTCTTTCTCTCTTTCTCGCTCTCTCTCTCTCTCTCTCTCTCTCTCTCTCTCTCTCCCTGTCTCTTTCCCTTTGTGTGTGTGTGTGTGGTCTGTGCGGTGTAGGAGAAAGTAACCAAGAAACACAGAGAGAGAGAGAGAGAGAGAGAGAGTATATACACATACACACACAAATAATAATTTGGCCTCATATAGCTTGTCAACATGGTAACATATTGATATTATGTCAATTGTACAAAAAAAAAGTCAAGTTTGTAAATGTGCTTAATTTAATGAGTTTAACATAAACATACTAATGTCATCATTATGTGCAGTAAATCAATTCATTTGATTCTTCTTACATATTTTACTTCAGTAAAAAAGTATTTGCAGTCATTAAATACTTAAAGCGTATATGAATTGCTACAATCATCTCTTGCATACCAACATTATGTTTGGTGTTTCAAATATCTAATTTAAATAGATGTATGAGACTGGCATGCATTTAGATGTCTGCAATTACTGAAGCCTAAAAATTCCACTCTTCTTCTTGTGCACACACACACATGCACACACACACTACAAAGTCAGTCTGAGTCTGACACTTCACTCAGGACAGAGTTCAGACAGAGTTTAAACTTACACGCATACAAACATTCACACAAAAGCATTCACCCCTTCTCCATTCCCCAGCCATATCATGTACCTGCATTTTTATTCACCTACTTAACATATTTATGAATGTGGTGCGGCGGTTCTTTCGGCATCCTTCTATTAACATCCATCACCCAGAACCTACAGCACAACTACTTTCTCTCCCTCTCCTACACTGTGCTAACCACACATACATCATTGCTTTAGCCCTTGCCTCAGACGTACTCTAATATAAGGTGATACTTATGGCTTAATACGTCGAGATCATTTGTGACCCAAGTCTATACACTAGGCTGCAGTTTATCAGGTCGACTCAGCCAGGGATGTCTGACGGATGAAGCTGCATGAGAGTTTTTACTCAAGATATATGTAGATTACAGTGCGGACACATAGTTCAACAGTGGGGCTCAAAAACAAGCCCCCAACCTCAGCGAATCTTGGTCTTCCTGCTTGCATCCTTCATGTCTATGCCTGTGCCACCAGAGGCAGAAAGAGAGGGAGAGAGAGAGAGAGGGGGAATATGAGAGAGAGATATGTATATCTGGCTCCCTCTGAGAGAGAGAGAAAGACCCTGGAGAAAATAAATTTGTCATGGTTCATGGCGAGTTCAGCCAAACCACTGATCAGAGCACTCGCTTTCTTTCCCTCACACACATTCTCGTTTCTATTCTTCTTTTTCCTCTTCTTCTTTTTTTTTTTTTTATCCCTGACCTTGTAGGGCAGTTCTAAAGCTCTCATTTTACATCTGGCTCTTTAATTATGAATTTCTTACATCATCATACTCATAATCCTAATGTCTATTCGGTCTACATACACAACTAATTTTACTCGTTATCCATATTGATAACCACAAGGTTTATTTAAAGTATGGCTAGAAAACAATAGTGTTTTGTTGAGATTAAAAGGTCCATATCTCAAAGGCCAACAAAACATCCAAAAATAATAATAATAATAAAAAAAAAACTCAGGCATCATCTTCAATATTCTCATAAAATAATGTAAGAAAATGCCAAAGTGTACGACAAACACAGACACATAAAATATATGATTGCACATTTTGATGTGTGTGCATGTGTGCATTTGCATGTGTGTGTGTGTGTGTGTGTGTTATTTGTGTGTATATGGAATTGTTGGGTGGAAATGATCCAGGGTTTAAGGATGCTCCAGACAGTTAATAAAATGAAGACAGATGCAACACTGGAACACTATAAACATCTTCACCTTAGCCTCTGACCTAAGAAAGAGCGAGAGGATGGAAAAACAAACAGCTTGTAACACTCCAGATATCAGAGAGAAAAAGAAAAAAAAGTCTTATTTTCCCAGTATAAATGTTTTGCTGGCTGCAGACTTCTTCGTTGACTCCTCATGACTTTGCAATGCAACTTTCTCAGATTAAAAACCGCCTTTCAAATGCGGGTTTATTTTGCTATGCAAAAATATAGTCAAGAAAATAAGTTCAACATACTGTAGTTCAACAGCGCATAACCAGATAATGTTAATAGCTCGATGCGGTTTGGGACTTGCTCAAGTGACACAGATACAATTTGGTGGAATTTATATCATGTTTCACTTTAGAGACATCACATTTTATTGAGATGGACTTTCATCCAGAGCCTGATCTCAGTGCGTGCAAGACTGTTTAATTAAAGGAAAACTCCATCATTGTGCAACCTAATGTTTATGTATTGCATCTGTTGCATGTGTCGTTCTTGCGGACAGAAATCTTGGTACATTTCCCCTTTAACAAGAAATGAATAGAAAATCTGTTTACTCAAAAATTCACTTATTAAGGAAGCCAAAATGTGGTCATTCAGGGATTTGATGAGCATTTCTGCAAACAAACTGTGTTTTTGAAGAACACTGGATGCTTCAGTGAAGTTCTTTGTAAATACAATAATTTGCTAACACTTATCCTATTTATATTTTCCTTTTTCTTTTCTTTTTATACATGTAGAATGTTGTCAAAGTAGCTTAAACACTGGAATGCCTTAAAATCTACAACAAAATATTTTGCAAAAGCTACTGGAATTGCTTTTCCTGTCTGGCTGCTGCATTGGAAATCTGAAGAAAGCTACATAAACACAGTTGATACAACATTTACTAAATCCTTATTTGTTAGGGCATAAATCTTAATGAACAGAATGAACGGCTTCCATGATAAGTTTTGATACAGGAAAATGTATTTAAATTTCCATGTATGTGTCAATGCACAAAGGCTATAGTTACAGTGGAGTTAGATTAGGGCTAAAAATGTCAGAGCATTCCTCAAATATGTTGTTATTCTTTCAGACAAAACATGATATTGGTGATTAAAAATGTCTCCCCCTAGTTGGATCATATAACACCATTTTTTATACTACAGTACTTAATGCTTCTTATCTCCTGATCCACGCTTCGTTTTTTGTAAATATGCATACACATTTATAATCATATCAGATAAAAAGAAACTAAATACATTTGCTAAATACAGTTTCATGACCTTTTATGTATTGTCTGTTACTTTTTAAAATTGAAATCATTCAATGATCTTAATTGATAAATAAATATAAACATATATGAAATATAAATATAAATTTAATTCAGATGAAACTTGGCTAATTAAAATTTTACATGAAAATACATAAACCTTTTGAAAAGGTCATACGCTTCTAGAAGCTTACACTGATTTAAGTATCAATACTCATTAATAAATATGAATAATTAGCATTTTAAATTATTTTTGCTTGAAGAGAGACAGAATAATGCTGAAAAATGTCCATTTTTGGAACACATAAACTCATCTCTCCGAAATGACTTAGGTTAGCAACTTGAAAAAGATTGGTTACTTCCATGTTGCATAAACTTTAGAAGTTGCTTCTTTGACACACACATTTTCTGTATTATATGTATAACATAGAAAAATAAAATCAGCACAAATACTGTGTTTTGGCTCTTTGCATGTTTTTTTTGTGCGAAAGAATATTGTCTGAAATTAATTGGCATCACTCCAAGATCATGAGGCACTGATTAGTAGTTCAGCTATGTGCCATTGTTAATGCACAGCCCTTCCTGAACTCATTTTAATTAACAAGGCTCGAAAACACAGGCTTTCTATGGGGAGTGGCTGAGGGTGTACATTACCTGCAACCTGTAATTACACACACACACACACACACACACACACACACACACACACAAATGAATGCATGGCCATGTTTTCATTCACACATGAGATCATCTAACCAGATTACATCTCTTGATGGATTCATCGCTGTCAGTAGTCTGACCCTATGGCCTGCTTTTTGAATCATATCGAAGAAAATGCTGGCCTGCTAATCAGCTCATCTTGAGCAGATCAGTGATATTGACAGCAGTGACTGAAGCCTGAAAACTCAGTGCTAGAAAAGCTAGAAACAAAACAGCACTAACAAAGACCTCAGAGCGACTGACCTCAAGGTTAAAGGTGACAACCCTAGTAGGTGGACGCTGGAGGTGTCCATCTCAAGGAGGAAGTAGGTTGAGAATCGTACTGCTCGCGGCAGGAGCAGCTGTAATAACAGTGCAGAAACTAGATCCAGGTTTAGTTTAGGGCCTGGACTCTGGTGACAACAGATTATAATCTTTCCATCTTATGCAGTCTAACTCAATATCAGAGCAGTAAAGCACATGTGTGCGCACATGCACATGCACACACACGTACACACGTACACACACACACACCCACACACACCCCAACATACATCCTTCTGAAGTTAACTTGACATTTCAGAGCAACAAATGTTCTTTATGCGCTGCTCATTTGTTTCAAGTAGTTCAGCTTGTGCTCTGCTATGCTGCCAGGTGAGTTTCGGTCACGTATGTTTCCAAGTGCTGTAACTCTCAATGTGATGGCATCCGTGGAAAACTGGTGGTTTGAATCCCAACATTGCCCTATGGCCCTATGTATTGCCCTATGTATAAACTCATGTGTATGAGTTTACACATGTTCAAAGACTGTTTCGGTGAAATAGTATGTTCAATAATTTACAATTTTGTAGCAAGTTATTCAACAAATAATTTATAAAACAACAACTAGTGAGCTACAGCAGACACCTACTGGTGGATAGTTAACATTTAAAGGGTTTATCTACATAAATAGTTGTATATTGATATTTCACAAGGTTCTGCATTTTAAAGGCACAAAGGTGGTTTGTTTTACAATACCATTAAGTACGGTGTTTAAAAGAAATCCGCTCAGACAGCCTACTGGTGGTTTTTGAATTGCACAATCAACTTGGCTGTACTCTTGAGCCAGTATTCCACTCGACATACCGTCTGTGCTCTTTAGTGTCCTTGCGGACTCTGAGAAAGGCCACATTTTATGCTGTATCCCATTTACGAAGCCCATGTTAATGTGAAAAATCAAGAAAACTGAGCACCTGGGGGCTGGGATATGCGGAAGAAGTGAACTTTCTCAGTAATATGAGGACTATGTTTGAAACCACTACTTACAGAGTGAATAATTTATAGGCTGTGGTTGCCTTTCAGTTATCTTTTTTAATAGAGAAAATCTGAGAAATTTCTAAATCTTATGTAGTATAGCATAGTTGATAAATGATTGATAAATGAATAATGAACTCCTGTGATTTTTATATACAATGAAACATGTGCATGTGAGTAAAGTGGTAAAGACTTGATGGGTTGATGTTTTCCACTATATTAAATAATATTTCAGTAACTTGCGTAAATTAGTTGATTTGGTCGGCAGCATTCCAATCCTAACTTATTACACATCTATAGTAGTATAAATACATAGAATATGTGCAGAATCCTACAACCTCATCGCAAGGCTTTTGAAATTCCACTAATCTGCAGTGAATTCCAACAAGCCATGCACCTACTGTAATACACATTAAAGTTCTGGTTTAATCTTGATCATTAAAAAACATTTACATTCTAAATGAAAGTACTGAACACCCATTTGCTATTTTAACACATTTCTTCCTGCAGAATGATCTTCAACAGGCATTATTCCTAATGAAAGAAGACTTGACAGGATGAGACAAAAGGAGTTATGTGTCCCAGTTTAACCCAAACTCAAGTGGCTCTTTGATATAGTCAGGTCAATCATTATTTGATTTGCTGTTGTGTTCGCCCTCATTGTCACAAAATGGGCTATTCATTAAGCATCAGTAAAACCCACAAAGAGCTACACAGACCCCCACACATCAGATCTCTGTGCCAGAACAGCAGGAGGCACAGTAATGAGTGGCACACATTAAAGACCAGCCATTCACAGGAAAGCTAACTCTAGGATTGGGTCAGCTATTAACCCTGCTCCTGTCCCATCTGACCCTTGTCAACCTCTCACTGTGCCCAGTGGGCCCTGGTCAATCGTTTTTGACGACTGGTCATTCACTAGCTTCAGATAACTGGACAGCAAAGCCACAATCCCCAACATAGCCCACAGCTACTGACCAGATTTTGACTCAGTGAGAATGAGCAGAAGAGGTTAATCTCTTGATTGGCAAAAATGTGAGACTGAATAGGTGCTTTGTCATGTCTGAAACTTTGCGATGACCCTATTTCTTAATTGGTGGCCTCCTGTAAAGGTATTTTTGATTGACGGAACACTAGTAGATAAAGCACTACGTGCAGTATACTATATCTTTAATGATATTAAAAATTGTGTGCATGTTGTCTTAAATGCAGAGACATATACGCCATTCAGGCGTAAAATTAAAACCACCTGGGTAGTATTGTGTAGGTGCCAAAACAGCTCTGATCCCTCGAGGCATGGACTCTACAAGACCTCTGAAGGTGTGAAGTCTGAAAATTGTAAGGTGGGGTCTCCATAGTTAGGACATGTTTATCCAGCACATCCCACAGATGGATCAGATTAATATCCGGGGAATTTGTATCCCAAGTCAACACCTTGAACTCTTTGTCATGTTTCTGAACATTTTTGCAGTGTGGCAGTGTGGAAATGTATACCTGGAAGGGTGCACTTCGGGTGTTGAGTATGAGGTACATGTCAAAATAAGTTCCATATAAATGTCAGAACACAGGATTTCCAACTGAACATTAATCAAATCATCACACTGCCTCTGCCAGCTTTCCTTTTTCGTGCAGTGCATACTGGCGCCATCACCTCCCCGGTTAAGTGACACACCTTCTTCCATTGGTTTGGCCATTCACCATGTGGTCCATTTCTGAAACTTACATGCCCATTGTAGTTGCTCTTGAAAATGGACAGGGGTCAGCATAGGCAGCTTGACTTGTCTGCTGCTACACAGCCTCATACACAGGAAGTTGTGATCCGCTATGTGTTCAGACACCTTTCTATCATAGCCAGCATTATCTCATTTAGAAAGTTTGCGCTACAGTGACTCTTCTGTGGGATCAGACCGGAGAGGCTAGCGCTGGCTCCTTATGAACAGTCAGGTTCACTGGTTATCCTTCACTTAATAGGTACTAACCACTGCATGCTGGGAACACCCCACCCCAGTCCTGCCATTTTGGACATGCCCTAATCCGGTCATTCAGATCACAATTTATTCCTAGTCCTCATGCTTGTCCATGTTTCCTGGTTCCAACACATCAGCTTCTAAAACTGACTGTTCACTTAATATATTCCACTTCTTGACAGGTGTCATTGTAATTAAATAAGCAACATTATTCACTTGTGTTATGGCTGTTTGATGTACTGTATATAGATATGAAAATATAATGTTTACATATCTATTTATTGAGGTAGAGAGGTGAATACAGCCTTCCTGTGACATGTGTGCGTGCGTGTGTGTGTGTGCGTGCGTGCGTGTGTGTGTGTGTGTGTGTGTGTGTGTGTGTGTGTGTGTAATATTGGTTGTAGCATGGGTCTCTAGTTACATCTCCATTGAGAGCTCTCCAGGGTGGGGTTAGGTAATGTTTGGCCTTGAGCCTTGCTGCTTTTGTACTTCCTAGCTAGACCTACCATATCTCTATCTCTAACTAAGTAACAAAACTGGGCTTGACTGTTATTAAAAACAGAAGGACTATTGCTGGATAAGTCTGGGGGATTAAATGAAACAGTTTCTCTCCATGCCTCCAATAGGAAAGCCATGATACTCTACACTATGGATGTGTCTTTTGAGAATCTAAGCCACATGCAGAGACTCTGACAGTTGGCAAGAAAAAGTCAGTTTGAAAACAGATGACTGAGAAAACAGAAAAAAAAGAAGAAAAAACGTCAGACTTTACTTTTAATCAGTATGTTTAAAACAGTTGAGTCGATTGATCTCTGGCTTATGTGGATGACAACATTATCCATGATGAGGAGGTCAATGCTGACTGATCACCCAGCTGTTGGCAGACAGGAAACACACCACAGCATAATGAATGGAGTCCTTAAACTTAAAGGGCAGAATGGGAGTGACAACCTTTGACCTCTTTAAAGCCCTAGAGTTTGTGTAAACAGACCAAACCTGAGTGCAAAATGTCCACAGATGACACAATAACCATGAAGGCCATTCACGGACACTTGAAAAAGATGTTTTTAGTTATATAACTTCCTCTACAGCTATAGTCGCTCCAAAAACATGACCACCAGCAGAGAGTGGATGACACACGCAACCAAATTGTCGGTTTTGACCTGGCTTGTGTAGCTAACCCACAACTTCCCGCTCAGTGAGGGTCTCCAGCCAGGCTTTCTAAGAGAGAGGGAGGAAAGGGACAAAGAGTCAGGCGCCATGAGAGAGGAGCCTTGTGCTGCGTCCTGCCGTCTGGCTTCAATCAGAGTAGGTCATCCCGATGAACTGTGTTCATGAAAACAGGATAAAGCCTGAAAACACTAGTTCAACTCTACGGAGGAGAATTTTGGGGCTGGATAATATTTGTTCTTGTGGTTGGGTTTAAACTAAGTAGTGGGGGAAGTCTCCTCAGCTGTAATGGTAGATATGGGTTTTTTGTCTGCCTGTCCTTATCTGTTCTCTTAAAAAAAATTCCCTTCCTTACGAAACCTGATGCTGAAGGCCCATTTGTCATTTGTCACCTGTGTTTACTTCAGGTGTGAAAGGGATGTCACCGAGGGTACTGGTATCCTTCCCCCAAGTTCTGGGAGGATGGTGTGACTGATTTAACTTGAGAGGCCTGAGGGGATTAACCATTGTGTTGCAATGGGGTGAGCAGGCATGTTTGGAGGAGGACAAATCCATTCGATTCCAGTGCTCTACACAGTGCTGCCATGAACGGCCATAGGCCATGTGCATACATTACAACACACCCAAGAAAAAGCAAAAGAGAGAGAGAGAGAGAGAGGGAGAGAGAGGGAGAGAGAGAGAAAGAAATGGGGGGTGGCTTAAGGAAAGAAGGAGGGTAGACTGTGACAAGCATAGACTAGCAACCTGAATTAGTAACTAATTCTGTATGTGTGTGTGTATTCTCTGTTAATCAAGGGAAACATATTGTTCGTTGAGTGAGAGCAGCATTCTCTCAGTCCTGCCTCTCCTGTACTCCATCCATTCATTCAGACAATGGCATTCTACAGCAGCATCAATAAAAATTCACTAGCTCCATGGTGTAGGGAGGAAAGAAAAGCAAAGCCAGGGAAATAAAGGAGCCCAAATGAAAAGAGAAGATAAAAAGAAGGAAAGAAAAGAAAGGAGAGCAGAAAGGGTTGGGAGTTTGAGTTGGACGAGTTTTCGAAAAGCAGGCGAGGTATTGGCAGAGAGCCATGCGGGAGAGACAATGCAGATTTGGCATGGCCTCTGTAAAGGCTCACTGAAGCGTTGGCCTATTGGAGGAGAAAGTGAGGGCAGCTGGAGGCCTAAAAGCCTAAAGAGAAGAGAGAGGGGGAGGAGGAAAAAAAATATGGAGAGGTGAGCTGAATGCAGTTCTGAGAGCCAAACTATATCCTGGGAATCCCAGTCAGAGATGCAATCTTAAGACTACATATAACTAGAAATTATGCTGATGTGTGTCCTGGGCCAAAACATTAAGCTCATACAATACTCCGTATTCCGCCTTTCACTTCTCCAAAAACTTCTAACCACCCTGTCTTAGTGTAATGGAGTAAGAGGAAAATGAAATAATAAAAAGTTATATAATAAATAATAATAAAAAAAAAAACACCAGTTCCTTCTGGAGCCCTAAAATGACAGTTACATAACAAACACAACCCCGCCTTCTTAATTTACTAATTTCCACTGCTGCCCTTTTGGATGAGAGTAGTGGGGAAGAAGGTCAAGGCTTAGAAAGAGAGAGCTTCAGATGGGGTGTTTCTGTTGGGCCCCCTAAAGATCAAAGTCTCATTCCCATTGTGCACTCTGTACAATGAAGGCTAGTAAAAGAAAGCAGAAGGTTTGACCCCCTGCTGTCCAACTGACAGCTCCCTTTTGTGTATGAGAATGTGTTGAATGGTAAGATCAGCCCTGTAAAGCCTTAATGTAAAGCCTGGATGTTTAACTTTTCTGATTGTACGTATGTACTTTTTCTGTACATAAATAAGGTGTCATTGGAGTTTTTCCTCTGTCTGCACCTGGAGACATCATGGAAAGCTCAGGAGTATCCAAGCGACATGCATTTGCTTCCTTAAGATGACACCTTAGAGCTATGAACAGTTTTAGGGCGTTTTCTCAGCGCTAGACAGACAGGGGAAATTAGGAAGCAGCAGCATGTACTGTAATGGTATTTACCATGGTTTGTTTCTGAAAAAAACACTGCAAGGTAAAGTCAATTTGATATTCAGTGGTAAAATCTTTCTTGTTTACTTTATGATTCTAAAGTTACACAGATCAGAAATTAAAAGTGCGAGCTTGACTTACTCAAAATTCTAAATTTATTAAGGAGGAGAGTGTGAGGCAGCACCACGTACTACCACTGCACATCATGATTTATTTCTAAGAAAGCGCTGCACTTTAGGGTGAACTAGAAATCAAATCCAAACGGAAAATCTATCTTGTATATCTTACTTTTCCAATGGTATAACATGTCTAATGTTACATACTGTAATTTAAATTTGATCCCATGATTCATACGCTCATAATCTTTCTTTCACTCTCTTCCCCTGATTCCTGTTTACTTTATGGTTCTAAAGTTACACAGATCAGCGATAATTTTAAAACCATTAATGTTAAAACCAAGGTGAATCTGACCCCTTGGGGCATGATTCCACAAGACTTCTGGTGGTATGCTGTAGTGTCTGGCACTGGAACATTTGTGGTGGGTTCTTTGGGTGCTGTGGGTTGCGGGGTGGGGCCTCTGTTGATCGGGCTTGTTTGTCTGGCACATCCCATGGATGCTCGATCAGATTGGGATCTGGGGAGTTTGGAGACCAGATCAACAACCTAGAACTCTTTGCCTGCTAAATCCCATATGCTATGTATTTTGGTGGTTTAAGCTACATTGGCTTTTCTGTGGGATTGGGCCAGGTTGGCTGGTCTCTGGGCCCTGTGGATGATCCTGTTGCCAGTTAACTGGTATATAACTAATAAACAATGGTATTCAATTCACTTTGTGGAGTTGTCAATGTTGAATAGCTGATGTGTATATATCTGACACATCTAATGTTATGTACTGTAATTAGAATATTAACCCACGAATCCTTTCTGTCTCTGTGATGCTAAGTAGTTTTCGTCACTGGCTATAAGGAAGAGGCCATTAGCCCCCTGTGCAATGCTCCTGCCTCATTATTAATCTGCTGTGACAACAGTACTGTTTACATCTCAGTGGATTTACAAATCCACTGAGATGCAGTTAGAGGCAGGCTCAGCTCTCCTCCATTAACCTCTGACCCTGTGAGGGATGGCAGTGGAGCCAGGCCTGGGGCTGTCCTGGCACCTCAAGCATGGACACCTGTCTTGTCCTGGAGAAAAGACATAGTTCTGACTTTCTGTTTTTGTGTCTGTATTGAAGTGAGACAAATGAGACCATTCTAATATGTAAACAGATAAGCAGATTCTGCCAGCAGAAGTGTAAAATTTATAAAACATACAGGTTCAAAATTGGGGAAAAAAATTACTTTCAAACTTTATCAACACACTAACAATACAGATTCCTTAAAGCATATATAAACCATCTTAAATCTGCTTCAAGATTCTGTCTAATTCACACCTAATCTATTCAAACCATTAGGCCTGTATTTGAGGTTAGTTATCTCCACTTGACCTCCTTATCATCTTTACTCAATTACAATAGCCCTAAAACCTGGCACATATCCACACCTCACTCCAGCAATCCCTCCACGCTCAGCACATCCTGATATGCTATCTACCGATCAGTCATCCATCAACCTTATGTAACCGCCGGTGACCCATATAACACAAACTACTCCATTTGTATTCCAGAGCAACAGATAAACCAGAGCATAACACAATACCATCTTTATTTAGCTCTATGCCAACTGTCACAAACCAGAATATCGGTATATCAGTGTAGGCAAATCTCATGTTTAGAATAATAACAATATCTGACTGAAGTTGATTTGTTCTTAAACATAGAGGGCAATAACATTTCATGTGCTTATGTTTGTGTTGGAATTGGATTTTTTTTTTCACGTTTATTGTGTGGTAATCTGTTATTCATTTACCAAGAAAAAAAACAACAACAACCACGGCTTGGTGGTAAAGAGCTTCAATAAACATGAACACAGGGATGCAGTTCACAGAGATAACAGCAGTTGGCAGTGTATGCTTCTTTCCAGCAATAAACAAACTGATCTACTGTAGCCTTTTTATTAGAAATCCTACAGCTCATCAAATAAAAAACTCTACTCAGCCAGTTTGTAAAACATCCTTCCTTTAGTATTAAAAGTGCAGGCTTGACTTACTCAAAATTCTAAATTTATTAGGGAGGAGAGTGTGAGACAGCACCACATACTACCACTGCACATCATGATTTATTTCTAAGAAAGCGCTGCACATTAGGGTGAACTAGAAATCAGATCCAAAGGGAAAATCTGTCTTGTATATCTTACTTTTCCAATGGTATAACATGTCTAATGTTATATACTGTAATTTAAATTTGATCCCATGATTCATACTCTGGGGCTATCTTTCTTTCACTCTCTCCCCTGATGGTAGATAGTTTATTACTCTTTATTACTTTATTCTTATCTACAGCCTACATTGCTATAAATGATGTTATGACATCTTTTATTCACCCCGTGCTGTGTCTTTGCTTTTGTGCTGTGCCTGCTTGTGTGGATCATCTCTTTTAGGCAATACAAAATAATCATGCTGAATAAATAAAACTCACTCAGTCCTACACTTGTCGGTCATACAACAGACCCAGCAGTAAGGTTGTTACACCACG
This sequence comes from Leiocassis micropogon, assembly GCA_028565275.1. Taxonomy (NCBI): domain Eukaryota; kingdom Metazoa; phylum Chordata; class Actinopteri; order Siluriformes; family Bagridae; genus Leiocassis; species Leiocassis micropogon. The sequence continues at coordinate 11,565,494 of JAOVVA010000002.1, read as the reverse complement.
TGTGTGTGTGTGTGTGTGTGTGTGTATAAAAAGTAAACAGAGTTTATCAGTGTGTCATGCAACAGATATTTATCACTATGCATGGCTACTCATGATGCAGAACAGGTTCCTGTTTAGAATAGAGACAGAGTATGGAAAACAAGACAGGAGACAAGGACCAAACACACACAGACACACACACACGCACACACTCACACACCCCATGTACACACACACACACACACTCACACTCTCTCACACACAGACACAAACACACACACAAGCTTGCAGACTATCCATCAGCACCCTGCATCTGACTTACCCCTCCCAAGCCTGACCTTTGACCTTACACAGCACACACTGTCATCGCGAACTTCCTTGCAATATCCAAACTCAAGGGTCAGGAACTTAGTTTCGCCACACTCTCAAGAGCTAGCATGTGTGTTTATTGTTCTGCATGTGAATGCAACAGGGTGACATACTCAGCACTTCTGCAGTTCCCTTAGATAGATGTAGTTTTAGATAGTCATGAGACATAAGCAACACACGTTTGCCATTATATAATTGTGAGGAACTTCCCTTGACATAAATATTAATGAAGGGAATTATAATGATATGTAACCTTAACCATAAGTAAAAGCTGCATGTTTTGTTTAAAGAAATGTTTGCTTAATAGGGACCCCCGAAATACCACATCGCTACAACCTGCCCCACGCCAAAAATCATGTTTCAGAAGGGTCCAATTATTGGACTGCATTAAGCTAAAAAAGCAACTAAGGAAATTGCTGAAACTACTTAAATTGGGTATAGTCATATGAAAGCCAGCAGTGCTTGCTGGAAAGCAAAAAGATTAGACTTTGGAGCAATAGAAAAGGTCATGTAGCCTGATGAGTCCAGACTGAACCTATTCCAGAGTGATGAGTGTACCAGGGTAAGAAGGGAAGCGCATGAAGTGATGCACCCCTCATGCCAGTGGCCACAGTACAAGTCTCTGGAGGCAGTGTTATGATCTGGGGTTGCTTCAGTTCATCAGGTCTAGGCTCAGCAACATTATGTGCCAATGAAATTAAGTCAGCTGATGACCTGAATGTACCAGGTTATGTATTTATGTATGCATTTTCCCCCTACCTTGATGACACTGCCATATCCCAGGATGACAATGCCAAGATTTCTCAAAATCAAATGGATTTCTACTGTCGATTTTTTTTATACCATGCAACTTTACCAAGTGTTTAAGTGACCTCTGTTCATGGTCATTCATGATATTTTTAATCCACAATTTTTTCTGCAAATTTGATGGTTCAGCATTATCCCTTTCAAGTGTTAATAATGCGTTAGAAGGTTTTTAAATTCCAGTCATTTCAGCAATCTCCTTAGTTGTTTTCTTTGCTTGATGCAGGTGAATATTTTGACCCTTCTGAAACAGTCAAAGGAAAATCCTCTTCTTCTGAAATGGTTATTTAAGAAACAAGATCCTCTCTGCATTAGTTAGGGTTAAAAGATATTAATTCCTGGAATATTTATACAATCAAAAGCGCTTAAGTTTTTGCTCACTTAAATCCTAATGGCTAATTATTAAATTCAATTAAATCTAAACAGCAGT
>JAOVVA010000002.1:11522880-11563735 GCA_028565275.1 Leiocassis micropogon | reverse complement strand
CACACACACACACACACACACACACACACACACACACACACACACACACACACACACACACACACACACACACTTTGCTTCTACCTTTCCCTTTTTTCTCTCTTTACCACAAATTTAGCAAATATAAATACCTAGAGAGTCAGAAAAGGAGAAAAGAGATGGGAGGAGGAACACTGAAGAAACATTTGGATATGATATAAGCAAGAGACCAGGGCCAAAAAAACCCTCCTAGAAATTTACACTCCTCTGAGGAATACAACTTAAGCAGCTGGAATACATTGAGTGGAATAAAGGAAAGGAAAAGTAAAGGCAAGAAAGGAAAGTTAAAGAGTAGAAAGCTGGGAAGAGTAAAAAGGAAAAGAGAAAAGGAGAAGAGCAAAATGCAGAAAATAAAAAGATAAAGGGAGAGAAGGGGAGGAAATTGTAAAAAAAAAAAAAAAAGGAGGAATAGGAGGAGGAGAAGTAGAGAAAAGGAAAGGAGAGGAGAAAAGAGGAAATAAACCACTAAAAAAAAAAATCACAGTTAAGGGATGGTTAAAAACATCATAGGTTAACTTGTGTAAAATGCCTTTAATAAGCTAAAACTGCAAAGGTTACTGATGACCTGTAACATCTGTAGTTATCTGTAAGCGTCAGTGACGTCTTGTCAGACAGTAAGGAGATGGTTTTCTGGACTGATGTGCAATGTAATATGGTCTGATGTGCGTAATAAGATTTGATTGGCTGACAATTGAGAGCATATGTTTGCAAATATATATATATAATATAATAGTATATATAATGGTATATACACAAGTCCATTTCACAAGAAGTCATCAAAACTAAGGTGTTTCAATTCAGTTTCATAAAACCAATGTTTATGAAACTGAATTGAATAAATAAATATTTAAATAAAATGGCTTGTTTGTTACATAAACCGAAGAAATCATTATCAGCATGTTAGGAAAATATATTTTTTAAATTCACAACATTGACGAATCACTAAAACACTAATCCCACCCCCTGTACCCCTTCCTCTACTGTAAAAACCCTCTGGCCCACCACCCCAAAACATGGTTTAAATTGTGAGAAGCAAAACATTGTTTTGAGACTTTCTGCTGCTTCAGCACAAAAAAAGTACCTAAAATTGTTATAAAGTCTGGAAGTTACATTTTTGGTAACTGCAGTTTCTCAATCAGAGGAAGTTGCACAATATCATACAGATTGTCATGTGCAGCATGACTAAGAGAGAAAGGACAAGATGCCGCTCTTGAACTTTCTTAACATTTTATTTCCAAGTATGTCCTAACATGTATGTATTATGATCACAACCTGAAATGCTAAACCCATGGTTTTGTACTTTAGTGGTATATCTGTTAAATAAATAAATAAATTTCAGTTTTTGTTTGCTTTTCGATTTATCCTGAACATAAATCTACTAATGCAGATGGTCAGTGTTGAATATAATATTATGTAGAATATAGATTTAAGCTTCCATTTATTAAGACAGAGACAGTTAGGCATGTGGAAGTAACTCAATATGTAATACTAAACCTGGGGAGTAAGCTTTTTGAAACCCAAAACCTTGAGTTAATAATCAGCTGTAGTAAAGTCTAGCATTGTGTAGAAAACAGATTATTGTCAGCAGGAAGGTGCTGAAATCTGTACACTAAGAACTGGGTTTTTATGACAAGTCTACACCCAGGAACGAACCAATTACAGTAATATGATCTAGGATTAATAGCAAAGTGAGTAACTAGGTCTTTGATAGTAATAAAAATTATTGTATTTACATAATTACAAACCGATTTTATGTTAATTAGAATTCTAACTTACAATGTGTTTCAACTGTGCTATATAGATTATTTCATGAATAAAATGATCACGTGCAGCTTATTACAAATCATTTCCTGAAATAGCTGTCAGTTTATGAATATGAACACGTTTAAGATGTAAAAAGTTATAATGATATTAATATTTATTTAGTTAGTTAGTTAGTTAGTTAGTTAGTTTTACAGATTCATGGTTAATAAAAACATAAGAATTTTCTAAATTTTTACCTACTGGTCTAAACGAAGTTTCAATCTATGGTTTTACTGACATAAACGTGCATAAAAGTATTGCATTTGCTGGGACAAGTTTCATTTGTATCATGGGTTATATTAAAAAATTCACACTACACTGAGTCATAAAGAACATTAGAGCCTATTTAGTGAAAGGCCAAGACTGCAGATAAGTGCGATTCATAACATGAGCACTTTATCTGTTCGATGCATCATCTGCCTCAGGGGAAGATCTTATAGACAATCCTTCCAAAACTGATGCAGACATGTTGGTTTAAGGGAGGAAAAAGACAGTAAATTGTGATCAAAATTAAATTTCAATAGAACGAATCATACTACGTCATACAAAAGGACTGAGATCAGCCACTGCCGAAACCACTGCAGCACTTATGTTGAACCCTGAGGCCTGAAGCTAAAGCTGACATGAAAGGGATTTATCTGCTCTCTCTCTCTCTCTTCTGAGTTTCTCTCATATGTTGAGAAGCTTCTATGTTCCTGTTCCTCCAGTTGGATCTCTATTGCTCCCAGTTTTTGTAAACAACAAACTGGTAATTGCTTTATGACCATATGGAAAACCTCCCTTTAAAATGTATTACAACACAGCATTGGAATATGTACAAATGTTTTTCTTGAAGTGAGATCTTCTTTCATGGAAAGAAAACTAGCATGTTTGCGATCTACAAAGTATTTTTGGTGGAAAGTAAGACTTGGGTGAAGATCACTCTTTAAGCCCCAGGCAATAAAATTCTGTTGATGCATGCCTTCACTGGGATCCTATGACAGATTCAAACGGGAGCAAATATTAACAGCGGTTTTTTAGGTTACCCTGGGGCACAATGTTTCACTGAGAGTCATTGATCTCAAGGTTTTTTATTTGTATTAATAAATACAAAATGCCCTGGTTCACCTATGATCATTGGAAGATCTTTCATCATGATGGCCACCGAAAAAAGTTATTGAAATTGACTGACATCTAGAATGTGAAAATATATACTGGGAGAGTATATAAATATATATGTAAATATATTAAATACTTTTTTGTAGGGAAAGGTAGGAATGTGTTACTACCCTCATTGGTGAAAATTTAGCTAGCTAGATACAGGGGCAATGTAGTGCGGGACTGACTATCCAGGGCCTTTGCATGCCTGGAATGAAAAATTGAGAGATATGGATCAAGAAGGGAAGGAGGGGCAATGAGACTGCTTTGTTGTGCGATAACGGCAGACAATAATTTTGTCATTGTTATTGCGGAAAAGTTATTTGATGCTCTTACTTACTTACTTCTCTTATGAAAGACTGGGACTGAGAACACGGGACAAACCAACAGATGATAAAATAAATAAAACAGAACATACACAGATACATCCTCAATATCTGACCTGTACTTCCCCTGTTTTACCACCATCTACTAAAGTATTACCTAACTACTTAGCAGTTAGATTGGGGATGGAATATCAGTCCACCACACTTCGACACACATTCATTTACATCTAGGGTCAATTTAGCATAGCTAATCAATCTACTGAGATGTTGTTGAGGTGGGAAGAAACTGGAGAACCTGGTAAAAAACCCACAGGGACATCAAGGCAGAACATGCAAAATTCCATCCAGACAGGAACCTGATCACAAGACCCAAGCCTGGTTTTCGCATAGTGATTAAGAAAGCAGCAGTGACAACATGTTTACTAGCATCATTATTTTATTCATCAACTAGATAATGCAAATAATGCCTTACTGATTAATTTATTTAACTCCTTTAGTTATTATTCTCACTTCATTCATTCAACGTTTCCTCTAAGCTTTTATACTGCAAAGCCAGGGTTTTATTTATGTGTAAATCGATGTCCATGAATTCTTTTTGGAGGTTCACTGAGATGGCAGGTGTAGTAACTGCATGCGAATAATAATTGTGCCAGTTCTACATGAGGTTAGGTTTGCATATAAAGGTTCACCTTGTCTGTCTTTTTTTAGGAATAAAATGTGAGAAGTACATGATGTATATGTTCCTCTTTTTTTTGTTCCTTTTTTCATCCCTGTAATACACCAGTTCCAGACAGACATTTAATAAAACCACATAAACCAATGAGATCAGAAGTACTAAAAGGAATAGAGGAAAAAAAAAGTGTCTAAAAGAAAACACTTCTGATGACATGTAATTAAATCTTTTAGTTGTGTAATGTGTAATCAGAACCAGATCACATTTCCTCAGTGAGTGAGCCAACATTGATTACTTTTCATAGCTGGCTTTTATTAGATTAATGCAGCCAAATCTAAACACAGAACAATATTAGAGTAGTTCAAGCTGGGATTTAACCTACAACACTCCGATCTGACTATGAAGCTGCTGTTGATTGTGGACAAAGAGAACGGTGGAAGGGTAGAGATGAGAAACATTGAATCTGTTTAACCTCTAAACCACTAAGAATATAAAGGAGTATTTGAATGATATCTTCAACATACAAACAAGAAATGTATCCACTATTGTTATATATATTCAAACATTATAGGAGCAGATCATTTTGACCGAAAATGACATAAAGTTGGATACTTCGCTCTGGTACGAATTAAATACACTGTAACCCAGCTGAATGAGTGCAGGGAATGTTGAGTAAACATTTCAGATGAGATCCATTTCAGTTTGAAATAGTCGAAGTAATGCTGCCCAATGCGTTTGGGAAACGTGGTGTTTTCAAGCCAATCATAATGAATCCATCCAGGCTTCATAAATTTGCTGGATGAGAAACGCAAGCTAACAGCAGCCTAAAAAGTCCTGCTGCAGATGTCATTGCTGGGGAGATGCCACTTCAACCTCCTCCACTTCCTAACTTGGAAGTAACAACACTGTGCTGGAGATGGGGCTGTTAAAGTTTCTCAATGAGCAAGACAATCATAAACACACAAGCATTATAACACACTCACACCTCTGTGCCAGTGCACATCTGGGCTTGAATGTTGACGTAGCCAGGAAGCACGTAGCTCTTTCCCATAATTCCCTCCATAGTACCACTGGGCTCATTAGTTCGCCGATCTTTTTAGCCAGAACATACTTCCCACTATGGGTCTGTCATGGATTACACGCCATGAGAGAACCCAGTAAAATGAAAGAGCAGCAGACTATTAGATGGGGGATGGATGGGAGTGGGGGTGAGAGCCACGCACCATGACGCAAGGTGTTATAAAAGCCAGATGGCTGCTTTAATGTTGAAAATATGTTCTGTTTTTGTTTATTTCTACTTCAGAGCTCAAACATTTAGGAAACAAAATCCAAAGACTAGATATTGTATTTTATTTCACTAAATGTTCAAATGTTCGCTGGCATTCCATCCAGATTTTGAAAACAAAAGTAACGCATCTACTGAGAATAGTGATAATGTCATGATTTGTGGCAAAAGGCCGCTATACTTTTAGCTTTTCCATAACGAAGGGCTGGTCCAATTGCACTGTTTTACATTTACCACTGACCTTACAGCTGTGTTTCTAAATGAAAATAAATACGTGTCTGGTAAATGTGTGAAGTGCTAAACTCTGGCCTTTGACCACAGGAACACGCCAGACCCTGGAGGGTGGCACGTATAGAGGAAATTGTTCCAGTTGAAGGAATCAAATCTGATATGGGAGAACTGAATTCATCCATGGGGAATATCCCAAAATAAACCCTTCAGTTCTCCCATATCAGGCCTTATATAAATAAGATATCACAGGGCACCATGGGAAATAGCCGATCCAGTCCTGTAAACATCAGCCAATGACTTCTGGCAGGCTTGTGCTCTCTCTCGAGGCCTGCAGGGGGAGAAGGGGGGACCCAGGGCTGGAATTCATAAATAAGTCACTTTTTAGGGGAGGATTATGTGTCCACGGACTCCGTCTACCCCTCCACTCCTCCCCCACCAAAACAAACAAGGCCGGGCAAAAATAGCTGATATTAAGCACCACTACAGGAAATTATTTTAGCTTTGGTAATTTGGCCGCTTACTTTATTAGCATTTGCATTACAGTTCAAGCCAAACCAATTTAACCTCCTCCCTCCCCCTCCCCCGAACACTAGCCTGCCTATACACACATACTCACAGGCACACCTGGACCTGTCTGCTGTTCCAACATTAAAACACTTGCAGTACTAACACATATACTAACAGTTGCGAAACACATAATATTCCATCACGGAGAGCTTAAAATGTAAAACAAGCGAACATTTATGACATTAAAGAAGTTGCAGCTTGAGTAACTTTTGTAAAAGTACTACTTGTTTCCTAGGATTTGTTTTTAGCCTCCTCATACCATTAACCCATTCCCAAAGGAAGCTACTCTGGCTCTATTTAAACCCACTTATCCTGGCCTTTCCCGTAATCACCATCGTGAACAAACACAGGGGACCAGAGAGTGCTATGTTTGCTAGGCCAACATTGGGAAGGGTGTTAGTGGCTAGCCCCAAAACCTCCTGTCTTTTTTCTGTGATTTATTAATGAAAACTACAAAACAAGACAAGACATATATTTCAAAATACTAAACAACAATTAGAGCCTCTGTCCTTATACACAGAGAGCATGAACTCTGATCGTTCAGTATTGGTCAGATTGAAAATGGTGCTCCATCCTGGAAAGTTGAAGCAGGTAGACATAGTGTATGTTTTGATATCATTTTTCAGATGGAAAAGTTTAGGTTCAGCAGAATTAAAGAAAAAAACACTTCCTGTCAACAGAGTGCTTCTCAAAAGTTAGTAGGTGTTGTTCATGTTTTATTAAAGTGAGATGGATATTCCAGTGTGGCTAAGGAAAGAGTTAAATGCATATGCTGTCTGTGGGTTGCAAATGTATGCACATGTATATGCAGTGACAATAATGCTCTTAACACCTCTGCATGTTCCACTGAGACTGAGAAAGATTTGTTAAATGGGGCAGGATGTTTTGAGGTTATTTTTTCTTGTTTTGCCACCTCTCTCTCTCTCTCTCTCTCTCTCTCACTCTCTCTCTCTCTCCCTCTCTCTCATATCTTATGTGCTACTGACATAACTAAACGGTATATTTGCATTTAACCAGAAAACTTTAAATATCTGTTTTAATGTTATATTAGCTGTTTAAGGAGAATATTGAAGTATACCAAAAAGTCATAGTGCATAAAGATTTTTGAGGAACATCAAACAGCTTTTGACTGAAGACTCCTGATGATAAATGTGTAATCACAAAAATGTTCCATCTCCAAAGCTCAAAGACCCACAATATACTGCTTTCATATTCACTCAACAAATAAGAACAGGTTTCTCAGGTCTCCAGGAGCTATCTGCATCATAAAGGCCTGAGAAAAAAGCAGAATAGAATGGACTAACAAACACTGTGTCAAAAGAAACAATTTGTCCCTTCCTATAGGATTACTGTTCTAGGCCAGTCATGACTCGGTCTAAGCTCAGCAACAGACTAGGCGCAAATACAATTTGAGTCATACTGTTTGCTTAAAGACAAAAAGAAAGCTCGTATGGACTTCGCCTCTTTTGTTTTGATTTCATTCCTACTTAAAGTTTCAATAGTCATATAAAAGGACTTGTGAGAATTTTTGATTGAGGACACAAATTATATGAGTGTTGTTGAGGAAGGAAAGATTCTTTACACAATGCAAAGTGTCCGGTTATTGCTGAGACAATATACCACGCTTTCATTTTAAATAACTTGGAAAAAAGTGATGAAATAATTATCAACAAAGATAGATCACATTGTAAAAACGATAATTCCTGATGTAAAATGACTCCGTAAAACTCTTTTACCATTTACTCAGTTTAAGTCACTTTTAGTTACGTTCCATATTAATAGTTGAAGCTTTTTAACTATATTGTCTATGTTGCAGTTAGATAAAGTATGTCTCATATGTGCTAAATATATTTGCTTTTTTAAATTGTGTTCTGCTGAAAAGGAGACTTTAGCCTCGGTGAGTTAATCATCAATACGTACATTCACTACTGATGTACAACTCCAAGTTAATTATTAAGGCCTTCAAATGAATAAAGTGTAGTAAAAAAAAATCAAACAGTACAAACTGTAAAACAATACATTGTTCAGTATTATATTCTCCCGCACCGGTTTTTGGGCGTCCTTGTATTCTAAACTTACATACCATGTTTTTTTTTTAGTTACACCACGACCCTGCTTTCAGACCATCCTTAAATGACGTTTGGAATTTTCCAAAAAAAAAAAAAAGCAAACAATCTAGGGGTCTTCTACTTAAAGGCAACTTTCCATCCTGGGACAGGAAATGATTTCACTTCCTGGCACAAGGTCTGCTCAGACCAAAGGAGATAGAGAGAAAGGAGTCACACTTTTAGCTTTAGAAAGATTGTTGAAAAAAGAGAAAAAAAGAAGTTACACATTACAAGTTACTAAATGTGGAAATAATTAAGCAGCTAAATGACTCGATTGTGAGATGCTACAAACACAAACAATGGGCAGAGGTTTTATCAAGACAAACACAGAGAGAGAGCGACAAAGAGACAGACAGAGAGAATGAGAGAGAGAGAGAGAGAGAGACTATACATTTATTTATTGTTACTCCTACTACTCCTTTTTTTTTACTCCCTACTCCTATTTTCTTGTGCCTTATCTCTAAGTCAATACGAATGTAAATATCTGGCAAAGAGACAGACATACAGAGAGACAGAGAGAGACTGACAAAGAGACAGACAGAATTAGAGAGACAGAGAGACAAAAGACTGACAAAGAGACAGACAGAATTAGAGAGACAGAGAGAGACCGACAAAGAGACAGACAGAATTAGGGAGACAGAGAGAGACTGACAAAGAGACAGACAGAATTAGAGAGACAGAGAGACAAAAGACTGACAAAGAGACAGACAGAATTAGAGAGACAGAGAGAGACCGACAAAGAGACAGACAGAATTAGAGAGACAGAGAGAGACTGACAAAGAGACAGACAGAATTAGAGAGACAGAGAGACAAAAGACTGACAAAGAGTCAGTCAGACAGACAGACAGAGAGAGAGAGAGAGAGAGAGAGAGAGAGAAAGAAACAAAGAGACAGACAGACAGACAGAATGAGAGAGCGAGAACGACAAAGAGACAGACAGAATGAGAGAGACAGAGAAAGACCGACAAAGAGACAGACAGACAGACAGACAGAATGAAAGAGAGAGAAAGAGAGCGAGACCAACAAAGAGACAGACAGACAGAATAAGACAGAGAGAGAGATCGCCAAAGAGATAGACAGACTGAAAGACAGAATGAGAGAGACAAAAAGAGAGAGGAGAGAGACAGAAAAAGAGACAGACAGAATGTGTGTGTGTGTGTGAGAGAGAGAGAGAGAGAGAGAGAGAGAGAGAGACCTCAGAGACCAGCATGCATTGTGAAACATTTAAGTTGACTGTTGAACTCTCTCAAGGACCAGGTTCACTGGATGACTCACAGTGATGGCACTCAGGAGTAGGCAAACAATCTGACACCAAGCAGTTCTGCCAGCAGAGGAGTAAGAGTGGCTCGGAAAGTACCAAGAAAGCCCCCCTCTTGGGGAAATCTTCTTGATAACTTTTAATTTAATAATAATAAAATTTTAAAAAATCAATTAGAAACCAATACACTAATCAAATCATATTGGAAGTAAAGAAAACATTTGATAAATAGATGGAAATTTTACTGGTGCGTTTGCATTGACGAGTAGAATGTGACAAAAGCTCCAGAGTATTTAGCAATAGGGAGATGTGCTGATAAATAATCCCAGCAGGATTGGGCCACAAAGATTCTGATCTTTGGTCTATGGAGGTCAAAAAAGGAGGTCAGGGTAGTGTCAGTCTGGCCTCAAAACCTGATAACAGGGGATATGCGAGGACAAAGGACAGAGGTCTTTGATATAAGCACGTAAAAATTAGACACATAACCACACAACCAGACATGCGGGGGCTGTCAGACAGATGAGGGACTACACTAACCAACGGTAACCATCAGATAAGGTCATGTGCACAGGAAATGAAACAGAGGGGAGTTCTTCAAGACCAAAATAGAACACAAACACGTCCGCATTTGTCAGGTTTGATCACACTTGCTGTGGTCTCGGTAAACACCGAAAACATCAGAATGTGACGTCACAGCCTCCAAAACAGCACTACGTTTATATTAATCCCTTGAAGTCGAAATTTGTTATTCAGTATAGTGTTTAGTAAGTACTATGAATTATTCAGTAACAAAAGTAAAAACTAATTATTTGGATGGTGAAGATAGTAACAAAATACTAACAGATTATTCTGAATGAACAGATAATTTGTTCTGAATACACTATTGTTTTTATTTGCGGGTTTGAAAGGTTTATATTATATCCCATCGGCTCAAGATTGGGACTGTTCAGTCATTCTTAGTAAAAAGTGTTATGGTGGTTTAAATTTCTGTTATTAAAAAAAAGCACATGTTCCTTTTGCTTGAAGCCACACCTACTTCTCTTACTCATTCAAATACAGATAATGATATGAATACTTGTAGCATGAATTGGATGCAGATACAAATACAGATAGTGGTGTTGAATTACACACTGGTATGCGGTTTAAAGTGTAATGTAAACCCGGACCTGCCAATGGGTACTAAGAATTTAAGGGGTTAAGCCTCTTTCATTTGTAAGAGTATAGTAAAAAAAAAAAAAAAAAAATGCAGGCAAAAGAGTTTGGTTGAGCAGTAACCCAAATTTACTCGGTACTTGCTAATCATTAATCAGAGCACACAGGAAATAGTTGCTATATTGACTGCCTTTTAGTTCTGACTAGAACTTTGTTCACATTTAATTGATTTATCAGTTGCTTACTACTTTATATCCATAATCATGATCATCTGCTTATTATCTAGTGCATATAGTCCATTTGAGAAAAAATAAATGATGGAAACTGCTTCTAAGCCAAGTGACTGATCCCTGTCCAAGCCCTCTCCCTCCAGCAGTCGTTGAGTGAATCAACACCTGACATCAGTGTTCTTATCAGTGCTTACTTTAGCAGCAGTGCTGGCTCAGTGCTTAAGGGTCTGTGCTCCTAATTTGTAAGTTCAGCTCCCAGGTCTGCTACAGAGTCCCTGCTGAATGCCTGGGCAGGGCCCATGACTCTCAATTGCTCAGCAATCTGCTTGGATTATTTTGTATAAGAGTGCTTGCTAAATGAATGAACGTAAATAAATGTACTGTGAACTCTTTGCACACTCTGTAAAAAAGGAAGTTTTAGTTGGAACAAATAAAGAAACATTAGCAAGCTCATTAAAAGTTGCCATGGCAGACCAAACCCCTTCCACAATACACTTTCAGGGGACATAAACAAACTAGAAGCTTGCTTATTTCACCTTCACTCTACTGCATAAATGTTTGTCCTATTTAAACTGAGCCAGTCTAACTGTGCCAGTGTTTACACATCTCTCTGTGCTGGTGCTTCCATTCCTCAGGTTTCTATTATGTATCCACACAAACATAAATAAATGCATCCTGTTGACAAAGGAGCGCGGTGACATCACCTGATTCAAGCATGAGAAATAAAGAGGATGCGGTCATATTCAGAAATGCAATGAGAGGTGTGCTCATTGGGTGTGTACAGTATGTCATGATGCTTAGTCATTAAGATGTACACTCATCAGCCATAATATTATGCCCTGTATTGTGCACGTTCCAATTGTGCCACTTTGACAGATCTGGTCCCTTGGGACATGACTCCAAAGACCTCTAGGGGCATGCTGTCGTCTCTGGCACAAGGATATTGGCAGTGGATTTGCAAACTGTTCAATATATGCTTTGGGTTGTGGGGTGGGGCCTCAGTGCCTTGGACTTGTTTGTTTGGCGCATCCCATACTGTATGTGCTCAATCAGGATTGGACCTGGGAAGTAGTGATGGGTCGTTCATGACTCAGAAGAATGAGTGGTCTCAGAAAGTGATTCATTTATTTTACAGGAAATGTAAAATAAATGTACAGGAAACAAAAATGAGTAGCTACCTTTAAGCCGTCTAGTCCAAATCGTTCGTTCTTTTGTCACGTGACTCTCATAGAAGCTATGCAGTGCAATAGATTCACAAGAACAAACAACTTGGACTAGAAGACTTATGAGAAGAACCGCTCAATTCTGTTTCCTGTGTAATGCACTGCATAGCATCTATGAGAGTCATGTGACAAAAGAATGAACGATTCGGACTAGGAGATGTGAGAGATGCGCTGCTCATTTTATTTATCATAATATGTCCTTAGCTGGATTGTAATATTTTTTATTACTGCGACTATAACTATAAGAATTGTGTATGTAGATGTGCTAGGGGTCTGTTTTTTTTATTTTATTTAACAATTTATTTTATTTTTGATCAAAAGAACGAAATGAACTAAATGACTCAAAAAAAGATTTGTTCATTTTGATGAACAAGATTCAAAGAACTGAATTACTAAAATGATCCAAACTTCCCACCACTACTGGGAAGTCTGGAGGCTGGTGTTGACGGCTTTGTGCTCTTTGCCTGCTGGGCCTTTGTTCGGCGGGTTGTGATGCACTGGGTGTGCTGGTGACTTTCTATTGTGAACAGCATTTGCTTTTTTCAGCTTTTCTCAGTTTTTCTGTGGGATTGGACCTTTTCTATGGGACTGACCTTGGCTTCTCACAGTCTTGGGTGCCTGTCATTAGTTTGCCGATATATAATTGATAATGTTATGGCTGATTGGTGTATAAACCTGCAATATGCTTCAATATGTGGCGATACGAACAACATAATAAACACCCAGATTAAAGATAAAATGCTTTAATCATAATTCGATGGTGGAACTGCGTTTCATAGTACCCTTGACTGAAATGTCCGAGCATGAGATTACATTATGTCTAGTGAAATTACACCATGATGAGGATATGTCCTGCTGAACAGGGGCCAGCAGCACAGCAGCAACAGGAAATAAGAAAGGAAAGAAGGAGTCTTACCCTGCCCCCTTTAGAGTCCTCTGCCGCTATTCTCTCTTTTCTCCATACCCTCTCCCTCTTCTCCTCTAGAGAAAAATAAATAAATCTCATGTGCACTCCAGCTCCACCAAGCACAGCAGGCCCTCCACCTCCACTTGTGCCCTCTCTACACTATCCCACTCCACTCCTCCGCCTTCACACTGACAGGTGTCTCTGATTAAGCCTGTAAAAAATGGCGGCAGCCACGCCAGCCATCTCTCCTCCAGCATTCCTGCAGCATGACTACGCACTTTCTCCCTAATGGTGTTCTTCTCCTCCTAACTCTCTCTCTCTCTCTCTCTCTCTCTCTCTCTCTTCTTTATTTCTTACCTTCTCATTAACCTGGACTTCCTCTTACTGTTTGTCTTGCTGGTGACTCCAGGCAGTTTTTTTTTTCTCCAAACCATATTAGAAAGCTGAGATAAAGTTTGGTTTTACAAAAAAGGAGAAACAAAGATACTTCTGAGAAGTGAATAGAAACCAGGTTGCAGTTGCAGGGTGAAAGAGTGGGTTGTGGGTATCTAACTGTGTGTGTCAGAGCGAGGAAGATATTTGTGGGATGCATGAATGCACATGTGAGGTGGGAGTCAGAGATTAGTGGGGTTCCTAAATCCATGTGACTCAAAGTGTTTATGGAGGTTTATGAGCATGAGTGAAATGGAAAGAATTGCATCTGTGTGTGGCATACAGTTAGACCCTGTTTTACTAAGATTCTAAATAGGGTACGTTAACGTTTATGTGCATGGTATCAGGTGTGTACACAAAAGTTTATGACTAATTTACAAAGTATAATTGTGTGAATTAAAGAACATTCACAATAGAAAGAATCATGTGAAATAGGTTTTGCGTCTACTCCTTGATAGTCATTGCAAGTTCAGATTTCTATGGTAGGATAGATGTAAATGAAAGTTTTTCGCAGTTTCACAGGAGCATTTGAGGTGTGACTATGTGGTGAAAAATCTGAGGTCAGCTTTGCCACTGTTACATTAAGGTCACAATGTGTAGGATCAAATTTGAGTCATTTTTATTGACTCAGGAGGGAACACCACGTATAATATGATGCTCCCGAGCTGCAGTGACTCACCCTGACTTTCTTGTGAAAGTACTTTACAGTCAGGCTTGAGTCTTGGGTTAGAACTGGCAGGAAATGTATACACAGTAATGTTAAATGGTCAGATATGTCAAATATCATTACGAGCAAACATTAGACACAAAAGAAGCCTGGCTACACAGTGACAAACAGCCAATAAAGAGACAAACCGTGTGCGAATAAACAGGAGATTGGCTGATGAGAGGAAATTTAACAGAAAAGAAAAAAAGATTTGTCGCGCTTTCAGTCACAGTGGCATTAACCAAGTCACGGATGTCTGTATGCAGAAGAGGGCAGATTTCCTTTCAGTATCTTACTCTCTCTTGGAGGAACTATGTGTTAGTCTTAATCCTCTCTGCTTCAAAGGGTTCTTATGATAGAGGAAAATTAGTGGGAACATGGAGATTGGCAGGTGACCCTAATGTAAAACTGGACAATAGGGCAATATTGCACACAAATAATATTACAATGTTAAGTTTGGTGAAATTGGAAAATTACTGCAGTGATTAATGTGTCTCAGCTGGCAAAAATTCTTCAACCATAACTGATGCAGTAGGTTTATTCTCTTTTTTTCTTTTTACACGTCCATGTTAGAAGATATATCCTGTGGTCATGGAAAAGATGTTACTGAGTTTCAAAAAGGCCAAATTATTGGCCTGCAACAAGCAAAGAAAACTGCCAAGGAGATTGCTGAAATTTTTGGAACTGGGTTGAGAACTGTCCAACACATTATTGAAACCTGGAAGGAGAGTGCTGAACTGTCAACTTTGTAAAAGAAAAGTGGTTGGAAAAAAAATCATGATCAGAAATCACAGCTATTTAGAAGAGTGAAAGGAAGAGCATTTAAACACACAATGTGAAAAGGAATTAAATCTGTGCAGTCATAAGGAAACCACTTTTTAGTGAGAATAATTGGAAAATGGCTTCAGTTTTCTAGGAAGTATCAAGATTGGACACAAGAGCAATTTAAAAAGGCCATGTGGTCTGATGAGTCCAGTGTGATGGAATGTGTCAGTCTAAGAAGAAAACGCATGAAGTGATGCACCCATCATACATAATGCCCACTGGTCAAGCCTCTGGAATCAGTGTTATGATCCGGAGTTGCTTCAGTTGGTCAGTTCTAGGCTCAGAAATGTAATATGGCATTGTAATGTGTATTGACTGAACAGGTTATCATGAAAAAATAAATTTCCCCTCCGTGATGATACAGACAAATTTTAGGACTCAGATTGTAACATAGTAATGGGTCTGCAAACATGAGCAATCATTTTCACACATGGCTTGGTCACGACTGAAAGTCTTTGGGATGTGCTGGAGATTTTATGGAACTCTTCCTCTCTTCCACTATCCCATCATCAATATAACATATCGACTGAAAAAACTGAACTGGACTCCGTGTTAACCTCTTTGGTTATGTTGAACTTCCAGCTGCCTAACACATCTAATTCCTGCTATCTGTTATGACCCAAATGAGGATGGGTTCCCTGTTGAGTCTGGTTCCTCTCAAGGTTTCTTCCTATTGCCATCTCAGGGATTTTTTTCCTTGCTACCGGCAAGGCTTGGCTTGCTCAACAGGGACAATCAGATTACCATGATCAACAAATTTTTACTTTCTCCTACACTTTTCCATAATCTTCTTTTAATTTTGTGAAGCTGCTTTGAGACAATGACCAGTGGTAAAAGCGCTATATAAATAAAATGTAATTTAATTTAATTTAATTGAAAATGAATTCAACACTGGTTGGAAATGGTTATAATGTTAAGTTGTTATTTTTATTAAAACAATGTCATGATAATTGTACATCATGATCAAAATAAAAAAAGATTTTTGTATAACAAGAAATGCTAAATAAGAATAGACTATATTCAAGATATTTCCGCGTTCTAAGATGCCAGCTTTTACAGTGCAGATCAGGTTTAATTCAGGCATATACAGATGTACGGTATGCAAATACACTACATAATTTCTGGATCCACAAAATCACCAGATTTTGCTTTCAGATCTAGTAATTCTTTGCTAAATTAATCTATTTTTATCAGCCTGTATGTTGTACCTTTTGGTGGAAACATGCAAATTGCATAATCATTTAGACAAGCATGCAAAAACAGCAACGTATGCTATTTTGCTCACACAATCCGCAGTGTATAAATCCACTAGCACATTTTGTGTGGGTGTTGCCAAGTGTTCATGTGTTTTACACAAAAAAAAACCTTCAGTAAATCAGGGCCACAGTATGTGAAAACAGAGAGAACAAAAATATTGGCTTTTCAATCATAATCACCAGAAACAGTAAACATCTGCGGTTGCCTTAACCCGTAGAAGAAAACCTAACCTCATGCTCTGTCTATGGCCAACATATTTCGCTTTTCACAGCAACCATATTTATACCACATAAAAATGATCAGACGGCAATTACAAGCTGCTTCAAGGATCTCATTCTTGTGGCTGTTTTGCTTCATGACTGTATTTGTTTGTGCAGGGTCTGTTACAAGAGCTCGACAGAATCCATGCACTTCCCTGTACATACAGCAGTCTCGAGTCAAAGCCCAGACTCTCCCAGCAGACAATTGCTGATCCACTTCCAGATGTTTCCTGTACTGCTGCTCCAAGAGCCAAAAAAGAACATGAAGCGCGATACATATTTCCTTGCTAAAAAAAATTATCTTAATGCAGCTCATAATTATATTACACTTTAAAATCGGAGTTGTAACTATGCGATGAGTCTGTTTGGCTTTAGTTTAGGTGTAAACTGGAGCTTTCTTGGTAATTTCCGTTCACAGCAAGAATGTTGTCTTGGATCTGTCTACCGCAGATGGGATATTGGGAAAGACGATGATTTATATTTGTGGGATTGCGTAGTTGATCTCACAGGCAGGCACAGGGATTAGCATTAATGAAACAGAGCCATGCAACGTGTTCCCTTTTAAATATGGCCCCTTTAATGAGGAGTTCAAGGCCAAAGTGCTTATTGAAAGCAAGAATAATCTCGATTCCAAATTATTTTAACGAGGCTTTTCCTGTTGTCTTATCAGAGCTCACTCACTCGAAACGTCTCATGGGTTAGGATGATATAAATTTAAAAGGGAGGGTAATACCAGTGGGCAGAGGCCCTATCACACTCTAACAGATGCCTTGTGTCAGATTTCATAAACAAGCAGGGACATTTTCATCCATCACTCCATTAAACTGGAACAGTAGAGTGCTTTTAATATGGCTGGGAGAGTCTTGTCGGAGTTAAGACGTTTCCAGGGCGCCGAGCATGATTCCATTTTATCCCTGATAAATTATGTCCCTGACTTTTACAAACACAAGTCCAGCCTTCGTTTAGCAAGAGTTATCCTAGCATGGCTTTCTCTCCCTCTCTTCCCTCTATAGTCAAAACTGTTTAACTGTAAACCACAAGTGTGTGTTTGCTCTGTCTTTGACCAAATAACAGTTAGAGAGCTTGTCAAACAACTGTAGCTACCAGCCGTACAACAAATTAGGAAAGGTCAATGTTTTTACACCAGCCAAGCTCTTAAACGTGAATCTGTTTAATGGAACAGCACTGGACAGATTACATGGCAAGTTACTTTTTTAACATCTTTGGCTTGAATAGTCAAGTTTATTTATCTTGCTAGATTGGAACTGAATGGAATGGATATTAAGCAAGTAAGCACACACACACACACACACAACCAACAACAATAATAACAAAAAAAAACATCAAAACAGATTTCTCGTCATTCTGCTCCTACAGCCGAGCGTGCGTGCCAGTGTGGGAGTTGAACATTGATCTAATCTTAAACACAGTCTCACCAGACCTAAAGGTCACAGCTTTAACAGTCTTTTGAAAGAGTGCAGAAAAATACCCATTCACTGTAATCATTACTCATTTTAAGAATGGAACTAATATACCCACAGTGAATGTGTCTACAATATGCACTACATTTACTGTATGAAGCCCACCAGGGCACTCCCACTCCGGAAATATGGTTCCGTCATACACTGTCACTTTTATCACAAAGGATTTTAACAGTTGACAGCCATAAATCACACACAAAATAAACAGCGCAGTTAATATATCTTTGTACTATCTTCATTCAAAAAGAACAAGACAAGTATAACCCCCTTGAGTACACTGATGCATTATGCTTTTTATTTGTTAATCTCTTGTTAAATATAGCAGTTGAGGAGTTGTTCATTAATGTAGCCACTCAGTTGGGAAGTGTTGAGCTGACCTCGTTCTGATCCTTCAGTGAAACGTCGCTTTGAGCCAAACATATGCACGCTCACCCTTGATTGTTTTAATTTCAAAAAGACTGTATTATTGAGGTCACATATTAAAAGTATTAATAGCCTTTCCCCTGCTGATGGTTATGTTTTTCATCTGGAAACCATTCTGTCCAGTTTTTCATTATTTTAGACTCATACTCATGATTATATCATACTGATGATATTTATTGGAAGACTGAACACCCTGGATAGTGGTCAAGCACAGGGCCAGAAATGTCAATGAAAACTAAGTAAGACATCCAGGGTTTGCCAGTTTTTTTCTTTTCTTACTATTGTGGGTTCCTCTGCAAGGCAGCATGGTTACTGAGGCCACCAGGATTACTGGGTTTGATCATTGGCACAGTGTGTTAACTCATGTAACAGTGCACAAGGAGAGATAGTGGATCTAAACAGATAGTTGATGTACCTAGAAAAGTTCCAGTACTGGCACATGTTTAATTAAAAAAAAATCCTGGATTGGGGGATGAGGCCTCATAAAGCATTGATTCTGGGAAGACCATTTAATTTTTACTGGATTTCAAATAGCGTATAAGCACACAAGGCAAACAAAATGCAAACCAGCACTATTAAATACGCACCAAAAGAGTTTCCATACACCACGGTCACACAATAGAGACATAATGTTGGGACATAGAAAGAGCTGACAAAACAGTGCGGGCAGCTATGAGAGGCTAGCCTTCAAGAAATGGGGTTGGCTTGGAGAGCCTGAGGTTAGGGGCTTGTATATATATACATGGATATGCCAGCAGTATCCACAGTGGACACACAGGGTGGAGGGTTTAATTGATTCCAGTTTCCTGTTGGCTCTCTCCCTCTCTCACATTCACTCTCCTTCTCTTTGCCATATTCATACACATGCATTATTCTGAAAAATAAATAGTGATGGGAACTGCGTAAGGCATACCCTGTCAATCAGAGGTGATATATGATAGAGATGGATATATGATAGTCGATATTGTTTATTCCTAGCCTCAAGC
The DNA here is from genome assembly GCA_028565275.1 of Leiocassis micropogon. Classification (NCBI taxonomy): domain Eukaryota; kingdom Metazoa; phylum Chordata; class Actinopteri; order Siluriformes; family Bagridae; genus Leiocassis; species Leiocassis micropogon. The sequence continues at coordinate 11,544,426 of JAOVVA010000002.1, read as the reverse complement.
ACAGTACAAAATTTAAATGCAGAGCAGGGGAGTGAGAACGCTGGTCTACACTCAGATCTGGCACAACTTAGTCAACTGCAGAAACACAGGGGAACAACACAAGCAAATGAGATGATTAGTTCCATTATGAAACCCTGAGGACTCTGCGCAGCTGCATCTCAGCCCCAAACCAGAGTCAGAAAAATAGAAAGACAGAGGTTTCTTTTGCACATCTGATAATAGAGCTCTAGTTTGATTTTTTTTCCCCCCACAAACAAATGAGAAAGTTACAGTTCCATGTTTGAAAAATAAAAAAGGATTTGAGTTTCATCTTTCACCAATTTGTGCCCTACTTCTCTGCTAGCCTAAAAAGAAACTGAATGAGCTGTGAGAACGGCTGGATGAAAAAACATTCTTGAGAGAGCCACAAAAATATCTGTTTTGGCTATGACTCACATCTTCTGTGCCTGGTGAGAACTAAAAAAGTAGGTGAAAGGAAATTTCAAAGCATGTTCCTCCTGATCACCCTGGTATGTTTTTTTTCTCTGATTTTAGGCCTGTATTTAGAAGATTAAGTGTCAGATTCTTAAAAGAAAGAAAGAAAACAGAATGAGCAGACAACTCTTTTACCAAACAATATTTAAAGGGCATAAGACTTCATACATGGCCTGTGAGCAGTGAAAGGCAGTTTCTAAGCATATGATTGAAACCATTTGTGAAATCAAAATCAAAGGTCAAACAATGAACTTTTTTGGCAGAGCACATGAAAGTCTGTTTAAATCCTCTGTCTTGCTTGATCTCAGAATAAAAACAGAGAAATGAGCAACTTACAGCCTTGCGGTTGCACAACTTCAGCCCAAATACCTTTCGCATTGCACAGTGGGCTTCTCTTTCCCATCCTAATCATTAATACGAGAAATGGCTATGAGCATTACAACAGGGCAGGAACAGAAACATATTACATTTCAAGTTTTACATCAGAACATGATGAGGGTTTTTTCTTTTTTTTAGGGGTGAGTGAGAAATTTTATTATTTTGAGCGACATTAACATCAGTAAACGCACCTCTGCTGAATTCATGCTCACTAAAAAAGATTATTTTGTGTTGAGCATCTAAAAAACAAGTGTGTGTGTGTGTGTGTGTGTGTGTGTGTGTGTACTGTGTGTACACATATTACATAAGTGAGAGAAACATGCAAATGTGAATGACAGGTTTAGGAGGGGTAAATTGTGAACAGAAATTATCCAAGCATACGAGCTTGGATAAGTAAAAGGTTTCTTTGACTTTACCAGCCTCAAGTTATCTCAGCACTGACAGAAGAATAGAATAAATGTAGTAACACAAAGCCATCTGACAAGTCTTAGCTTTAACTTTAATTTATTACAAAAATACTGTAAAATTGTGTTTACAGACATGCAAAAACTGAGCATGGAAGCATTTCCTTCAAATTACTCCAAATCATTGTAGCATCTGCATGACTGAATGATCATCTCACACACTGGCACATGTACTCAGCCTTGTTTATTGTCCAACTCTGCACACATGGTCTGAGTAATTCTAGTCCAATGACCAGTCACACAGGTAAGGTCCAGAGGGATTGGGTGGCTGCAGAATGGGACAGATGGACTGAGGTCAGTTCTCATCAAGAGAAAGGCTTGCAATGTTCCCACACTGTTTGTCATTCTCAATGCTCATCGATTTAGTGTGTGTTGAGTGAATGGCTCACAAATATCTCATTTCAGTGGTGTCTGCAACCCAGCCATGACACCTGTTTCTGGGCCGGTTCACAGGGACACCCACTCAGGGGAAGTTCTTAAAATCACTGAATTTAAAGCAACAGCAATGTGATATGGATTTTGTGGTATAGATTGGTAACAGACTTGGGGGGGAAAAAAGGCTTAGTAACATGCTTGTCCACCAGGAGCCAGCAGAACGGCCTCAGTGTGCATGGGCAGATACCCTCCATATCTCTGGATTCTGAGTAGAAAGACAAACACCATTCTCCTGAAATATATTCACTCAGATTGTGTTTTGATGATGGTGGTGGGGATTGCAGCTAAAACCTTGGCCCAAAGATTTCATTGTCATCCTGAATGTGGCCACTTGCATCAGGACATAAATTGTTCAGTACAGGATGAAGGTGATAAGCTCAATACAATGTTTTTTTTTTTTTATTGATTTTTAGATGACAAGTAGCCCTAAACAATGATGGCTAAATGATTACAACATAACATAGCTATTATTTTTTTCTGTTATTTTGTCACCTATGCATGTTTCTCATTAATTGTGCAGTCCCGGTCTGTGTTTGTGAATGATAAGAGTGCTATTTGTGCCAACCATAAAGCTCAGGGTTTAAAGATGGACCATTTGGCTCAATCCACCCTTCCTCTTTCCTAGGCTATAGGGCAGGAAACCATGTCATGAAGGAAGGAAACAGACAATTCCCATGCTCAACTCTATGGACAGACACTCTAGTCAGCAAATTCTATTTCAATAACCATGCTCATCGCTCTCTTTGTTTCCTGTTGTTCTTAAGCTTTCATATTTTTTTCCCTCTCTTGGGATTTAAAGGTCATTGCCGTACATTAGATTTATAGTCCGCTGCAGTGGTCAGTGTACCTCTGTTCGTTTAAGAGTACAGAAACCAAATTAAAATAGAATAGGAATTAAGATGGAAATGATCACCCGAGTGAGGTTAAAGTGTGATGTTTTTAATTCACAGTCAAGTTACATACATCATTAAGCATCTCTTTACTAAACAGCTGGCAAAAGAAGTCACACTTTTTAGTTCCAATAGAAAGCCCTTAACTTGTCCAAAAAAAAATCATGGTTCATCTAAATTCCATGTATAAAGGGGGACAGAAGACAAACACTGGCCTCTCAGAAGCATTTCATGGGAACAGAATGACTAAAGACGGGTGGTGCACCACTAACAATGCTGTGGCCAAGTTTTTATGGTCAATTAATTTCTTCTCATTTTAAATTTTCTTTCCTCTGAAAAACCTTGGCTTGAGTGACACGAAACAAATGGAGCAACTGAAATTACAGAGTGCATATTGTGCATGATTGACAAAAAAGTAGGCTTTTATTTGAACCCTCTATTGAAACACTGTTTTAAAACATTTTACATGGATTTAGCAACATTACAAATTTTCAGGTTCCGGACTAAATATACGGATTGGATCAGATGATCCTGAAATCCATTTCATTCACATGAATCCATGTTGCATATATTAAATAGAAACTATTATATGTGTACTATGGACATAAGATTTGAAAAGAATAGAGTGTGTTAGTGATTACAGTACTAGTGGACTATCAATCTCCCTCTACAGGTAGGTGGGCTATACTGCAGGACTGGCTAAACAGCATGTAGATAAACCTACACCGAAATATCGAACTGTCCTAGATCCTCACTCTGACTCTTAGATTGCCAGTGTTCGTGGTTTTAATGACAATGATTTATGGTTTCAGTATTTTACTTTTTTACAAATGATGGAATAATTTAAAAAGCCCCAAACGTGATTTAATGAGCATGAAGTAGTGTTTTTTTTTTTTTTTGGCGTTCCAGTTGACACATGACTACCTACTAAATCTCGAAAGGTTTTAGTGCACCCACATCAGCCATACTTCCTGTTGAGATTGAGAATAAGATTAAACTGTAAAATGAGGGCTGGCTGAAGTGCAGATATTACATGGTTCGCCTCTTTTAGCCTATAGCCCCATATAGGCTATTAAACATGTAAAACTTTCCAAACATAATGAATGAATGAATGAAGGGCAAGTCCTATACACATTACATACCTGGCAAACCTCGGAATGTTGTTCAGGTAAGTTGTGTATTCTTTGACTTTTATAATCAACACTTTATCTGTCATCTATACACACAAAAGCCCCATGCTAGGACTTCCACCTCTAACCAAGCAGTGGCTTGAAGACGGGAATGCTTTGACACCCCCATCTCCATCACCACCACCCTTTACACGCCCACACACCAAGTGCGGTAATAAACATTCTCCGTAAATCTTCCTCTTTCGATCTCCCCTCCTCCTAACTTTTTTGTAAACAACTTCTTTTCTTCTCTCCGGCTCTGCTTACTTCTTTCGTCTTCCACCAATCAGGCAGCGAATGACACTGCCCATATGCATGTCAAGCAGCTGCCCAGTCAAGGAACAGGAGCATGAAGACTTTGGTTTGCTTCAATGGATTTGGATAAAGTTACACTCTAAACACACACACAAAAAGGATTTTATAGTTCACACTGTTATCTAAAAGGAGAATAGATATCAGAACTTTGGTGAGGTCCATGGATTTAAATTTCGTTTGCGGGCAAAGGGGAAAAAATCTCAAAAGAGTAATCCGCTTAAAGAACTAATTTAAATCCAAATCCAATAAGTGTAATCAAGTGCGTCAACCTTTACAAACACATACCATTATAGTAAATAGTATGTCATTTACCACAAGTTGTTGTGTGGTTCGAAACGTCAGGTGACAGTTTGAAATGTCATACTTTGGCTCCTATAACTATAAGTGCAATTTCTCTGGATCCCACTAAAATCCAACCCATATTGCATGTTTGGATGAGCTGTTAAATGTCAAGTTTTAAGCTAGAAATGAGGCTTAAAGTTATCAAAATGAAGTACAAAAGCAAAACTAAGAAGAAGCCTAACTCTCCATTCCACAAAAAGTCTGCACCACACAAATATGAAGTTATTTGACTAACGGCATTTTTGTAAAGTCTTTGACATAACCCTGAAGGACATTTTAAAACCTATAAAACTCTTTAGTGCATCCTTGCTATTCACATCAGTTTGGTGAGATTTAGTGAGCAACGGGAACAAATCTTGTCTGAGTTTTTAATCTCTGGCTCAAAAGATAACAGCTGGGGTCAAGTGGTTTTGTTTGCTCACGTACTTTGTGTTTTGGTGTTGACTAACAACACAAATTCATATACACTTTTGCTCTGTTGTTGTTAGTCTTTCAACTTATGCTGTCGAGGGGTCGCCACAGCAAACCATCCGATCCGCACAACAACTTTCCACGGGTTTTACGCCAGATGCCCTTCCTTACTCAACCCTCCCGTTTTATCCGGGTTTCGACCGGCACTACATCCAGCCGGGGTTTGGGTAACGAGTGTGAATTGAACCTTTTGCTCTGTAATATTACAAAATATATATGGTTCTACAACATGGAAAAACTAAACTTGTGTATTCTACATGTCTAAAGGGTTCTCCATTAAAAGGACAGGTTTTAATGGAGAACCCTTGTAAGGTTCAAGAGCATTTAAGCAAGTGAGCAAACAAAATGACTTATTTTTTAACTTTAGCTGCTATCCTGTGAGTCAAAGGGATGAAAACTCAAACAGTATTCCCTGCATGAGATTTCTGTTGCTACCTGTTGCTCACTGAACGTCACAGAACAGTTGTAAAAAGTTTGTTCAAGCATGCATACGTACAAGCCCTAGCATTATTAGCTAATAGTTCCTTTCAAGCTGCAGCATGCATGCACGCGTGTATACAAGATCATGAAATAACTAAGTATTGTGAAAGTAGGCCTGACTCTGAGGTCTGGGTTACAAAGAGAGGGAGGGGAAAACCTGATTCACCAGAGGAGGGGAAAAAAACGAAGAAAAGAAACGCCCTTGGGTCTTGACGCGCCTGTGGCTCCTCCTGCGTGGATTATAAAGTGAATGCTTCGCAGATCAGGCTGGGTAAGAGGGGGTTCTCTGTAAGGGCAAAGGAAAGTTCACGCACCGAGAATCCAGCTTGAACACCGCAAAAAAAAAAAAAAAAAAACAAGCGCCCTTAAGTTTCGCGGGGTTTATTTATTTATTTGTTTTTGTTTTCTTTCCCTCGGAAAAAAAAATGACCACGGCTGTGGTGCCGCCTCTGTTTGACTTCAGCGAAGTTATCAACAACAAGGTACGGGCAAAAAAAAAAAAAAAGTTTATCATGTTGCTTAAAAGCTCGATTAGTTTGGTGCTGTGGAATGCGCGTGCTTTTTGGCGCGCGCTTCGACTTGTTTAACAATAGTGTTAAAATGGCGCTAGTTTATAAGCAGTAGTGTGTATTTTTGTGTGTTGCTGTGATTGTAACAATCCCCCCCAAAAAAACAGGCGGGAATTTATTAGCTCGGGCAGTACAGTAAACTGGGATTTATGTCTGTTGAGCCCAGTGTAGTTTACGCTTCTTTCGACCGAATCCACAGAGATATAAAGTGTTATAACTAAACTCCTCGCCACGCCTTAGTGGGAAAACCTATCCACGAGTAAAAACCTGTGTAGTAATGCTGGTTATCTTCCTTAATAAACCGCACGCAGACAAACCTTAACTGTCCCAGTTCAGCCTTTTCAGTTTCACTACACAAATCAACAAGTGGTGTGTTTTATTTTCAGTCGCACTTCATTTGGTCCTGTTTATTAAGCGAGAAATCCTAGAAAAGGCGTCCGAACTGAGCGCACTGCACCTGGGAAACACTTGGTCTCTGTCTAACTTGTTGATTTGTTCAGGGCTGTAAACTTTACTTCTACATCCACGCTTGGTTTGAGTACTCTTGACACGACTAGACATGAATTTGGCATTGCTTTATTTTTTTTTACTCACTACAATGGATTTGCATAGCTTTAACAAAGTAGACTGCTAGCAAGCAGCTGTTTCTCTCTCTCTCTCACACACACACACACACTGTTCCTGTTTTTTTTTTTTAAGCTAGTGTTATTTTTCCCTCCTCAAGAACTCCAAAAGTGACATTTATTTTGCATACCATGCATACTTTACATTCTTACTACTTTGCACCCAAAATCAGGTACCTTAACTGAAGCAGATATGATTAAATTACATTGTAGGTGATGTACATGCTAGTTGGCACTGCAGAGTTGTTTGTTGTTCTCCTATGTTGGCCTGCTGCTCCATGCATATCATTTACTTGAAGAGAAATGAATTCCTGTGGTGGCAGCTCACCAAACCGGCTGTACTATATGCTCATTAGCTGGGGGGGGGGGATTAAAATGAAAGGAACCTGATAGACTGGCAGCAACGCATAGAAACAAGAGCTTTATTCTTACACATTTAATTTCTTGCCTAAGACAACTAATTGATCCAATTTTCATGATGTAATGGTGATCCAAATTGTGTTTATTAGCTTCAATAAAGTATGCTGAGAGACTGACCAGACGTTTTGTTTCCCTTTGATTTCCAGAACAACAAAATGCTGAATTATAACAACAACATTCTTGGTGCTCCACACACCATGCCTGTGCCTTGCACTGGTGCGAATCTGACCATCTCCAACCCCACTGGGAGCCTGCTGGACAGGAAGGCTGTGGGGACGCCCACCATTGGTGGGGTTTACCAACGACGGCACTCGGTCACTTTGCCTAGCAGCAAGCTCAACCAGAACCAGTTCCTGAGCAATGGGAAAACAGATCCAGCACTGGTAGGCCCTGGAATGAGCAGCAGCAACAAAGAGAACCGACTCCGCGATCGTTCTTTCTCAGAGACTGGAGACCGGCTGATGCAGAAGTGCACCGGATCTGGTGGCACTGGAAGCAGTCAGGTGAACTCAAGCCGCTACAAAACGGAGCTGTGCAGACCATTTGAGGAGAATGGTGCATGCAAGTATGGCGACAAGTGCCAGTTTGCCCATGGCATCCATGAGCTCCGCAGCCTTAGCCGCCATCCTAAGTACAAGACAGAACTCTGCCGCACCTTCCACACCATTGGCTTCTGCCCATATGGGCCACGCTGCCACTTTATCCACAACGCAGAAGAGCGCCGTGGACCTCCAGGTGCCCCATCCCCACTTTCCACATCCAACAAGCTGGATAGGCCACGACTCCAGCACAGCTACAGTTTTGCAGGTTTTCCCAGTTCTGGAGGCCTAAGAGACAGTCCCACCTCTGTCACACCTCCACCCATGTTCTCCCCAGACGAGCTGCCTGAGTGGCCCAGCAGCAATCCCTTCACTTACTCCAGCCAGGAGCTGGCCAATCTTTTTGGCCCCAGTTTGGGCAGTGGATCTGGTGCTGATCCTAATATTCATGCGCCATCCTCTCCATCCAACACCCCTTATTCCTTTAGGCCCATGTCAGAGTCTCCCCACTTATTTGAGTCTCCGTCCAGCCAGCCAGACTCCCTCTCTGACCAGGAGGGCTACCAGAGCAGTTCAGGAGGCAGCCTGAGTGGCTCCGAATCACCCATCCTTGATACCACCCGCCGACTGCCCATCTTCAGCAGGCTGTCCATTTCGGATGATTAAGGTGTATAAGCTGCAGATCCTCTATTGGAACTCAGCAGTGGGCAGAGAGGCTGAGCGGTGACGTTGCCCTCTATCTCCTGCTTACTCTCTCACCTTCTAGAGGCAGTAAATTTCCCGTGTATCACTTAGGCTTTGAAAAGATGCAGTCAATTAAGGGAACTTTTATTTGAATCTTTATTTAACCACAACAAGCAAAACCTTTCCCCATTCCCTTCGGTCCAAAGCCTGTTTGCTGCCTTGGCCTTATCTCAGATGCCTTGCCATGACGTGTGACTGTGCCAAAACAGCTAGAGCAGGAAGTGGATTGGTGAAAAGTAAAAGACTGTTGTACCAGGTACTACTGCCACAGTAGTGCATCGGTGAGCCACAGGTGGCACATTCAGGGAAAAGTTCTGTCTTGAGGACCCTCCCCCCCTGCATAGTACCACTCAAGGACATTTCTAACTATCTAAATGGGTTTGCTAGAGTCATGCTTTAATCATTCACAGCTATCTGATGCAGACTAATATCAAGAAGAAATAAGTGCTTGGGGTATAAGTGTTGAGGTGGAAGGACTACTGTCACTTTTTATTAGTTTCTTGCAACCTAGTATAGAAGCTCTTGCTCTGAGAATTCTTCTACCCCTTAGTTAAATGACAGACTGTCTGGGGGGATGAACTTGAGATTGAAACTGGGAGTTAGTATTTGGCACATTCTGTTTTATCATGTGCTCCAGCTTAATCCTAAAACTAGCACAAAACCATATGATTGGATGCCTTCACTTGCTTCTTCACTGCCCCACCACTAAGGTCTCTCCCCTCTCCCTCCACTGTGGCTGGTCACTTGGTGTTTCTCGTGAAGGAATGACCTAACTGGTGATTATCTCTTAAACACTGACTTTTTACTTACCTTCCAATCAGTGAAGGGGAATTCCAGCATTCCCAAGGTGCAGCTGAACTTCCTTCAAATTCACTTACATATTAAAGCTAACTTGCTTTTCCATAAAATCCGCTCATAGGAGCACTTGGTAATTTCATCATATCTTTCCATCTTTTATTTCCCCTTCCCCTATTTGACTTCTTGTCATTATTATGGTTATTATTGTTTGGAAAAGAAAACTTTCAAGACAGAAGGTTTTGCTTGTCACTGCTTATTTAACTTATCAAACATATTTATTGGTGATCATATGCATTTTTTTGTTAATTTTGTTTGTATTTATCTTAATGAAACGATAGAATATATTTTCTTTTATGTTAAATTATGATCTTCTGTATTAATCTTAAGATTGTGAAGACTTGTCAACTTTTCTTTTTTTCACAGTTTAATATATTGTACTACAATGACTTGTTTGCAACTACACTTTGATAAAAATGAAAACTTAATTTAAAGCAAAAACAAACAAAAAAAATCCTCTGTGTTTTGATTATTTATTGTAGATTTTTCCATTCATATTCCCAAATATTGGACTGCAAAACCATTAGGTCTAATGTTTCGTTGATTTATACTCACTAGAGTGTGACATCAGGGCACTCGTCTTATTTTTGTAGTCAGTTGTTTTTTTTATTTTTTTTGTGTGTACTTTTAATATATTTTTTGCACCCCCCCCCCCCTCCCTCTTTTTTTCATTGTTTAAATTAAGGCAAGTTTAGTCCTTGCATGTAGCATTTTCTCCTTAGTGCCAGAGGTGGTAATACTGAAATGTATATAATGAGCACTAGATATCCTGGAACATGGTTGGCAGAACATTGTTGCCAGAGATAGTAGCGAGTTGAGTTCAAGATGATTGCCTTTAAGCTTCTGCTTAGGTTCTTGGTACCACCCTGAAGTGCATTTTTAATGTTGCGTTGTGTTCAGTTAAACTGATTGTGATGTGATATCAATGCAGGTTACAAAACTTCAGTGTTAAAAGCAGTTCCTCCAGTTACATGTGTTAATTAGATGAATTGCAGGCAATAACTGTGACCAAATGGGTTGGAGAACAAGTGTCCCTTTTTTCGTTTAATGATTGGATATATTTTAATATTTCTTCCAACCCAAATGTAAAGTGCCTCTTTTTATACATTCCATTGGGCTCCTTGCCTTGAATAATGATGCAGAAGCTACGTTTGAGTAGTTACTCCTCAGTTTTTGAAGATTGGTTAACAGGATAGACACAAAGAAAGTATCTACCCTAAACTGTTGAATGTATTTTAAACAGCGTTCGCTGTTCACTACAGTAATTTCTGTGAGTTTATATCAAGTTGATTTTTTTTTTTTTTTTTTTTTTTTTGTAATGACTGATTGCAGTTACAAACAATAAACCCCATATTTTTCAGAAAATTGAGTGGAGTGTTGTTTTCTGCAGTTATGGAAAATGAGTGAGTGGAGAAAAGAAAATCAAAGATCTACCACAATGTTAAAATAAACCATGTTTTAATAATTGTGTGAGGTCCAAAAGCATGCTATTATCAACACTAGTTTGTGTAATGAGGGAGTTCCTATGGGAAACATTGCGATTGGTAGTCTGGTTTGGTGGGATATTGATCTTGTACAGATCAAACTTCAGCAGAGCCTGCCTGAATACACAGAGGGACTGGTGGGAAATCAGTATCCGTGGTTTACTCTGAATATTCAAAATCCTATTGGGACTGGGAGAAGGATTCTCTGAACTCTGGATTAGTTCCAGAACCATCTGATACTGTGAATCATTCTTAACCCAAGTGCTCCTGAGTCATGAGAGCCACCGCAACATATGATCATATGCTCATTATAATTATTCAAGGTGTTTACTTGTGGTCAGATACTGTGTATGACTGGTTGGTGGAATATTCCTGTTTACATACAATATTAACGTATTTACCAACTGGGGAAACTGCTGATCATGTGATTGAGATCTCTCAGTGGAGGTTTATAAACCATATAATCACTTTACTTTTATAACCAAGAAATGTTGAGTTGCACTCACCTAATATAGTAGTACATATTTATCTGGTTACACTAAGAATAAAAGATTCGTCCTTACAATAGCATTACGACCAAAGTCTAAAAAAGCTATCGTATAGACATTGTGTAGCACTCTCTCAGGTGAGGAGCAATGGAAGAGTTATCAGTCCCCACACTTTCCGGACTATGTACTCTCTCACTTGCCTGATGCGTGATGTGAAACAAAGAGCTGTTTCCTGTTTATGTGGTGCATGCTGTACGTTCAAGTCACACTGCTCTGCACACATTACAAAAGTGCTGCAGGATGTGGCTTTATTCTGAAGATGAAGGGTGGAGGTGTGTGTGTGTTTCTTTATATAGGCCTACACCCATACATACAGACTCCCCAAAACATGTTGCATAGATTTCCATCAGCTACACAATGGAAATTAGATACAACGCACGTAATTGTACGCTAATTACTGTACCTGCAGTCGTAACACCAGACACAGCTGGCAGTTTTCTGCCCATTTTTTGCTCCGCTACACAGCTGGATTGTGCAATACAGTTGGTAGACTTTGTAATTCCTCTATCAGGGAGCAATGGACTTCTCTGTTTGAGAAAGAAAAGTAAACAGTAAATTTGCTTATTCTGTTCTTTCCCTTATTGTGTGTGTATACACACACCTGTGTGTGCATGAACAATGCTAAGGGAAAACCAGAGAATAAGAGCTACAGTTATTATACTGCCAATTTTTTCTCAATCAGAACCACAAAATTACACAATCTTTATCGGAACACATCTCATTAAACTGGAATTAACTGACAAGTTAAATACTGAAATTATGTTCCAGTGAAAGTTTAAAAGATACATGCTATATGTAGTAGGAAAAACTTCATTTTCTGTATGAAGACAATCAGTTAGATTTAAAAAGTCACCCAAAAGTAAAATCACCCATCATAACATAACCCAAAAGAAATCATTTACATGATAAATATATTTAATGTTGATGGAGAATACATGAAGCTTTTTTAGTTCTGTGTATATATAGTATATTGTACCAAGGATCAAAACTTTGTGAAATTTGTGAAATAATGAATATAATTTGTTCCTGACTTTCCGTATTGACCATACATATGTTATCTTTATTATTAAAAAAAGGTTTGCATGCAAGAAATTGCATGCATTAGATATGCAGCCATGTAATAACATTCTCCTCTCCCTGTCATTCATAACAAGTTTCTGGCACTTTCCCCATCACATTGTTTTCGTGGTTTAGGAAATGGCGGCTTGTTTGTGCACGGAGAAAGGTTTGTAGCTGCACTTGGTTATCGGAATAGTTTCTGCTAAAACCAGACTGAGTTTCAGTCAGTGTTTTTATATATATATTTGGTTAAGGCCTGGCTGGTAATTGCCTTGGCTTCACAGATGAAACCCACAAATGGTAGGTTCAAAAAACACTTCATGGTGTAAATATCAGTAAATGAAAAACAAAATTCTGATACTGTATATTGTCTTAAATTCATCTTTTGATCTGAAACCCAAATGTGTCCAGTGTATAAAAAAATGGCCTTCATGTTCCACTAATTTTGGAATTATGAAGCAAACACAAACACAAGCACACAAACGCAAGAAATAGGAACAAAGTAAATTTTTTTTTAAAAAAGTCAAAATGAAAATGCTCATGACAAGTTCATGAGTTAAATAACTTGTCCTGTCTACTTTTGCTGCTGCTGTGTTGGCTTTGACATTTGGAGGACTAGAGAGTGGTAGATTGACGTGCACACTCGCTAAAGTGCAAAACCGCATTTTACTTTCATAAGCTTCCTGCATCACACCTTCATCAGATCTGGGTAGAGCCACATGAAAAGCCTCACCGTTGTCAAGACAACACCTGCCCTTGATTTTTTTTTTTTGTTGTTGTTGTTTGAGTCTCATGCTCAACTTGTGTGTGTGGTGTTGATTACAGGACTACTGGATAAATGTATTGTTTGAAGGCCAGGTGGACAGTGTTGGTGTCAGTCACAAAAAGAGACAAGCACAATGTCCATGTGATTCATGTTAGCCTTGTAGCAGTTGTAAAAACAATAGAAAGGAGACATTTTTGGACATTTGTGAGAGAAAGAATGCTGACCACTGAACTACAGATTGAATGCGGTCACATCATGCTTTCACTAGACACCATTTGGCAAGTAACCGCTGATGTTTGTTTAATGTGTGATGGTGATGCTTTTGTGTCAGGTAAAAGTTGTAATGTGATATGTCAAACACTGTGACCGAACAAGAATCTGAAACTCTAGCTCTAGGTCTGACTCTATCAGCACATTCCAGAGGTACCTGTATAATTTAGACATTACAAATCAAGAAGGAAAATATTTCAGATTCTCAACAAATAGAAGACAGCAACATGAAACGTAGATTTTTGTTTCTTTGGGCTTGGAACATTTTCTAATGCATGTTTCTTCCCTGTTTGAGCATCTGCTTCCTGTCAGCAGTGAAGCAACACTACAGTCTCCTCTTTCTCAGGCCTCAACATGTCTCACACTCTCTCCCTGTAGGCCACTGAACTGCTTATCTTCAGGATTAAACCATAAGTAAATGCCAAAGGTAAATAGGGCTTGTTGCAATGATTTCCCTTCTGTTTCTCACGCATGCACACACGAGCACAGCCACGCAATATATTGCTCACACAGCATATGTTACTGTTATTACCCATAGTGGGAGCTTGAGCATTTACTAAGAAGTGCCATACTTTGATAACCTACTTCCTCACAGAAACCTCAGATAACAGGTATAATCACTGACACAAAAGACTGAAAGACTGATATCAGCCTTATCTTTGGACTAGCTTAAAATGACTCACCTGTCTGTTTGTCTGCTGAGGATGGTGGTGTATTTGCATAACTGAGAAAACTGCAGACAAACACGGGGTTAAGGTAAATCTAGACGTAACGAACATCAACAACCGTAGGAGAGCTGAAGGCTCCATGGCCTTAACGTTTGAGGAACTTGTTAAAGACGTTCTCGACAAGTTTCATAACTTTATAAGCTGGCCACATCCTGACAAGTGATAACATGCCTGTGGAAGCCCAGATGTAGCGTGGTAGTGTTCACATTACACACACATACACACACTCATACACAAAGCCTGTGGTCAGAAACTGTTCCACCGACAATAGAATTGCCACCCAGCATAAAACCCATGGCACAGAATAGGGTAGCTGTATGGGAGGGAACAGCTCTACACAGAATGTGTTTATAAAACTTCTCCGAGGCCATGTTCCATCAAGATTAGGCCTGAAACCAGTCTGGCCTGCTCCTTCCATCCCCCTGTCCCCAGGGCTTTCTAACTTGCTCAGACATGGTACATGTACAGCTACAGTACACACATAAAGACTTTGACAAACACCTTGCTTTGAAAAGTGACTGAAGCGTGTCTCGTGTGCTGAAAGCTTTTAACTGAAACAACATAGTTGAGAAATATCAGAGGATGTGGTAGCATCAATAAAGGTCACTAAACCATATTTTCCCATAAACAAAAACATTCACTATTAAGGTCACTTAACCACCTACTGGTACCTTGATGTGGAAATGCTGGGAGAGCTGTTTAGATTAACAGGTTACTCAATAGTTGTCAGAGGGTGTTAGATAATCCTTTAAGCACTCACCAAATAAATTTACAAACATATAACCCTGACCCTCTGACCCAGTAAACTTAGACTAGTATGCAACCACTCATCTGCACAACAGAGGCTGGCCTCATGTCATATCTCGTAACCTTGACGAAGAGGCCTAACGGTCTCCAAATTGAACTTAACTTCCTAATTGGTACAAAATTTACTAAACAAACACTTGCCTTTAACGAACAAAACTGTTAAACCTACAACCACTTATCTATCTGTGGAAATAATGAGAGAGAAAAAAACAAACAAAAAAACAACACCAGCCTGATCCACTTTAGTAAAAGATCTAAAGTTTAAATTTGTTCAGCTAAAAATGAGACAAGGAAATACAATGCCATGACATGTCGCAGCTTTAGTAGTAGAACAATGTGTCAGGATGAAGTGGTCTATTCTTACAGAAAGGAGGTCAGGCAATGTTACCTCACACCAAACACAACAGCATGAAGAACCTACCAAGAGGAAGCGCTGTACAATGAAAATCAGAGACCTCTATAAATCACAGACTAACTGATTCACCACCTGCGTGTGTACAGTATGTGTTACTGGCTCTTTATTTAAAATGACTCGCTTTGATGCTCCCAGTCATTTGTACTACAAAAAAAAAATAATTAGGCTCTCTCTCTATATTAAGCTGTGAAGTAAGAGTTTTTATACAAAAGCACTAATTTCTATGCATGAACATTAATCTGCTGTATAGCAATATTTTCACACCATGATATACTGTACATAAGCCTTTTCAGTGTCTGATAATCCAGTCCAGGTGTATCAACATTTTTATATTCTTAGGAACTTTCCACAATCCATTTAGGTCTTGACTGGAATAGAGGGTTATAATGAGATATCGTGCCTTTTTTGTAGCATTGCCAGGAAGAAGAAAGTTTGCAGCTGAGTAGCGTGGGTCAGTGGGATGGGTGTGTGGGATTTGAGTGGGTGTTTGTTTCCTTGAGCAAGAGCTCAGAAACCGTCTGCTGGCTGGCCACACTTCCTTTGCTTGTGCCGAGAGGACTGGATTGTCTAGTCAGCCACCCCGGGCTGACACAGACAAACTATGTTAAAATAATCATTACTGTAGTTTACAACCCCAGTGAAAGAGCAAGGAAAAAAGGCTTAGAAGATAGACTGTATCAATAAAACCGTTTTCCATTACTTGTTTCTCTTTCTCTCTCTCTCTCTCTCTCTCCTCAAATGAAGACCAGACCTTCGATATGAACATTGAGTCAGATTTTCAGGAAATGTTACATCTGTCTTTTGCTTCTTAGTCACAGTGGGTGAGCACTGATAGACAGCATGTCATAATTAGCTAAATATGAAACTTTACACCATCAGAGGAACGTCAATCCTTTCCCCCGATTGCACGCAACTGAACATTACCTCAACCTCAAAAACAACAACTTCATACATACAAGCACCATAGAAGGGACATTTCCATTTCATAATCTATGCATAACACAACTACCTTTACACAGCATCACAACAAGAAGCCATGCCTGAGAATATTTGGCAGACTGGAAATCATCATCATTTCTACTTTCCAATTCAAATGGTAGTAACTGTTTTCATGAGTACTTGTGTCGGTTGGAGTTTCAGTTGTTTGATGGTTCTTACCCGGTTTATTTGTAAGTAAAGATCATTATTTTGCATAGCCATTGATAGTGAATGTCCTGCTTTGATTTACATTGATGATGGCAAACCTGGCCTCATGGGAACAGTTACAAAGATCTAACCAGAGTACAAATAACATCGCCAGCGTCTGTTCCAGCTTTGATTTGGCAGGGAAAAAAAAAAAACACCATATAAAAAAGGAGGAGGGTTGTCTTGAAATGCACACCTTGGTGAAAGCTGGCAGTGTATAATATATCGGTAGATGGCCCCTTTCTGGCACACTGCCGAGTGTGTAGCCACTATGGGCTGTGTCATTAAACCAGAACTCGGAATAGTGAGAAAGGATTGGGCAGGGGCTGAAACATTACCTGCCAATTACAGGGGGACAGCAGGGCTACAGGAGAAATGCACAACATATGGAACTCAATCTAACTTTGAACACCTGACCTATGGACCCACGCAATTTACTCACTGCGCTGCTAAAAGGCTCCAGAGACGCCTGACTGAAGTCTTACATAATGTCCCTTATTAAACTCCCCCTCCCGCTGCTACACAGAACCACAGCCTGCGAAGCACACGGCCAACATACACACCACCAATACTCCATCTGATTGGAAAAGCTGAGAGGTGAGAAGTATTCTTTAACACATTGCTGACAGGCCACTTGACAGGGCTCTGACATGCAAGCTTGGAGGGTGGGGAGTTAAACATGAGCAGAGGGAAAATCACACCACAGCCAATTTTTTTTTTTCTAATCGTCTGTGTATATTAGTGTGTGTGATGGTGTGTCACTCCCTGCGTGGCTCTATGTTTGGAAACTGAATTGACTGTAGGCTCTCACTCCTGTCTTTTTTTTTTTACGTTCTGATGACATGCAGGCCTCACAGCTGACCTGGGTTTTATTTTATTATAAACACTGCCACACCATAGTGAGACTGTGAAGCTAGGTCAACCAATAAACCTCTTACTTCTCTAGTGGAGGTCTAATCTGTTACT
Organism: Leiocassis micropogon; assembly: GCA_028565275.1. Classification (NCBI taxonomy): domain Eukaryota; kingdom Metazoa; phylum Chordata; class Actinopteri; order Siluriformes; family Bagridae; genus Leiocassis; species Leiocassis micropogon. The sequence goes on along the minus strand of JAOVVA010000002.1, from coordinate 11,527,030 downwards.
AGCTGCATTTTCCACTGAGCAAGTGACTGCTCCAGACATTATAAGACAGAGGTGAAGGCAGACGGCTGCTTGGAAAGAGAACAGTAGAGTTGAAGTTTCCTATTTATTTGGTCTTTCCATACAGTACGAAGCGTATGATATATAGTGCCAAATCTGTTGTATTAACAGTCCTCTTTGCTTGCTACACGGTATGTGTTTATAGAAAGAGGAAGCCCATGAACATACACAAAAACGCTGCAGAATTCAGTAAGTGTTGTCTTGTGTGGTTCATCTCTTGGACCCTGTGCCACAGAACAGCTCGAGTGGGGAAATACGAGGTCTAAATGTGAAAGACATTGAGAGAGACAGAGAGAAGGCTGCTGATGAAATCAGAATGCAGGGACTATAAACTGGAGTCACGGCAGCTGTGTCCAGGGCTGCAGGGACGATCCTCCCAGCCAAGTTCCATGTCCGCTCTGATTATGGACTGGAACAATGCATTCCATTGTAGGCCTGTTCTCTGAATGCCCAAAAGAGGAGTCCCTCATCAACCCCCCCCCACCCCGCTCCCACTCCCATACGCACATAATCCATCTCATACAGTGATGAGACTACAATTATATGTATAATGATGTATGCATTAGTACATTCAATTTTTGTGAATATTTTTATTTTTATTCAAAGTAAAAAAAAAAAACTTTAATCTGGAGAAAATAATCCCGACTGTTTTTCCATACATAATTGATTCAGCTTCATCAAGGCTAACACTCAGTTAAAGAGAGAGAAAGTTCAGAACATTTCCATAACCACTTTATGCACTCAGCATGCTATCTTTTACTCCTATAACATTTTGGTTTTGGAGAGGCCCTGTATGCTCAAACATGCTTCATCATAAATCTTACCCAAATAATATTAACATGATCCTAGTCTAGCAAAAATCTTTATGTTCCCACAAAGTTATTCACTCTGAGAAACAACCAAACAAAAAAACTTTAAGTTTACATCCTGCTGGAATTTCTGGTGTCACTTATTCACATGTTGCATATGCTCCCATGTTGCTTCGATGCATTCTCTTGTAAGAGGCAAAGAAGACCTTCGCCCTTATTGCATAATATGAATCAATAACTGTACACCTTATTGTATAAGTATTATGCTCTGCAGGAAGTTGAAACGGTTACACTGATCTACTTCACAGTGCAAGTTTGCTAAATTGTGAATCACATAAAACCAGGCCTTTGTGATCCTTGTACCTTAATCTAAACATTAATCAGATAAAATAAAAATCAAGTAGAAGATCTAACCCTTCACATACCCACCCCACCTTTAAAAACAGCCCTTTATAATATAACTGTATGAACATAATGAGCCTTAACTCCACAGAAAAAAAGGTCATAACACTCCAATGATCATAAATCAGCCCACATATTTCCTGACTTGCTGCGGTTAAACCACCAATACACACCAACACCTACATGCAAGAATCCCAGTTAAAATATTAAAGTCTTTATACTGTTGTGGAAAGGAAGAGAGTGTGGGAAGGTTTGATTTTTTTTAATGGGATTTCCAGATATTGTACTGTGGCGAGTTTTTAAGCCTTACAGTTGGAACTGGTTCAGATTTAGAGCTGCAATGTGATGCCACACAGATGGAGGAAATATCTAGAGCACCATGGTGGAGAGTATGCATTTGTTCAGCTAGAGCAAGCTGTTTACCCCAATCAGGGTCATGGTAGGATTCAGAGCCTGTCTTCGAAATACAGGGTGTGAGATAGGATTACACTCTGGATAGGACACCATTTTATTGTATAGCACAATAAACACACTTAGACTTTACCTACTAGCTTGTTTTTTTTTCAGAGATGGGAGCAAACTGGAGAACCAGGAGGAGAAACAAAGAAAAAGAACACCATGGCTGTGCTGAGTTTAAAGCTTTATTATGGTCTTTGCCCCCCTGGCTGTGAGAATGTGATTTTATGTACCAGTAATATCCCTGTAGTTCTATGTATCATGTGTCTCTCCAACTAGTAACCCATGAATGATCAAACCAGTGGTTTCCAAAGCAAATGCTTATTATACCTATTTAATGAATTATGCCTCCTTACATAAATTAGGTAATGAGGCATGGCTGTTTTTTGTCTAACACATTAGTGCCACAGCTTTATTAAAGGTTTGCACGAAAAGGCTGGGAGTACTTCTGGAGGCCCGTTGTGATTTTCACTCATGACAGTGTCTAAATCCTGGATTGTGGCAAGCTTCCACAGGTCTCTTACCATATGACTGTGCTGCAAGGTGAAACCTAGGTGTGAAACAGTCATTTGTGGGAATGCCGGAGGCTGGCAGAATTACAGATCATGGTTTTGTGTCTCACCTTCTGTGTACCTGTGACAGCTTCAATAAGATGTGACTGGATTTCATGCCTTTGGTCTATGAGGTATGGCTATGTCTCAGGTTGCCAAAGCACATTTGCACTGAAGGATCTCTGATGGTGGCACAATGAACAGGTCTGAAATACAGGAATGTACAGGCACATTTATTAGTGTATAGACTCAGTTCTCTTTTAATGAAAATAAAGTAGTGCAGAATGCCGACAGAGAACAGAAAGAACATAACCCCGTCCTCATTTCATCGTATTAAATATGTGGTTAACCTAAAATAGCTGTTGGTGAGGGGGGAAAGAGGTTGAGGATTCCTCTCCTCTGGGGTCAGTTGTGGATCTGGAGGATATGCTGTAAGACTGATTCCTTGCCAAGAACTCTCTCTATGGCAAATAAACAATGCCAGATTCTGAGGAAGAGAGGCAGCAAAAAGGGCGAGTAGAAAAAAATAATCAAAAGCAACCGAACAGCACGGCCCTAAGTTAATAGATTAAATGTGGTGTAGGGCATATTGAGAGAAAAGGAGGAAAAAAGAAATATATAAAAGTAAACAGGCAGAACGAAGGATAAGGGAGGCAGACACAGAGATAGCGAGTACATAAGACAAAGTACACAAAGATAAAAAATGAGGTGAACTGTAGTAAGAAGTGCAGCTGAAGTGCACGGCAGGAAGAAAGGAAAGAGAGGCAGCACAACAGAGAGGGAAAGAAGAGAGAGAGAGAGAGAGAGAGAGAGAGAGAGAGAGAGAGAGAGAGAGAGAAAAGGAGAGGGAGTGACGGGGCATTGCTTTTCAAGAGCAGACAGAACAAAGAGGCCTTTGTGTGGAGTGCTGAGAGAGTGGATTGGAGCCAGGGCTTAGGGAGTGTTCAGCAGTGTGCACTAACTGCATTCCTGCACTGAGATTACAAGACTCGTCTCATTTAGACTTCTCCAAGAAACACATTTAACCCTCTCCTACCCATCTCTCTCTCGCGCTCTCTTTCTCTCTCTCTCTAACCCCCCATGGTTCCCTCTTTTTTGTCTTACCCCTAATGCTCCAGTTGGTCTGAACCTTTCCTTCTTCTTTCTTATGATATGTTTTCTCTCAAAATAGTTACTTCCCCATGTGACTTAGTTCATATTCAGAAGCTTTATGTTTTTAGGCCACTTGTCCATACTCAGTCTATTTACCCTGGGCGGAAACACAGTGAGATTCCTAAACTAATAAACATTTATTTTAGTTTGGTCTGGTACAAGTATATGAAATGATGAAATGTTGTATTCACCACAAGATTTCTGGAATATCTATGCAAATTGTCCTTACATTTAAAAAATTATTCAGAGACGCTATTGCTCGAGGATCCAACAGTGGCAACTGTTTGAACTAACAACTTTGTAATCAATGTTAACCTACTGCTGCCACAGAGATAGATTATGTGACCTTGGTATATCCTTTGCATTGATTCAGTGAGCACATTCATGTTTTAATTGTGCAGTGCTCGTTAGAGATAATTATACTGCCTCTGTTATTCTAACTTTGTTTGTATTGACAGTGCCATAGTGATGCTCTAGTGAGATATATATATATATATATACACACCGTGTTCCAAATTATTATGCAAATTGGCTGTAAGTGTCATAAACATTAAATGTTTGGTTTTTAAATTAAACTCATGGATGGTGTTGTGTCTCAGAGCTCTTTGGATCACTGAAATGAATCTCAGACACCTGTGATAATTACTTTGGCAGATAAGCCCAATTAAAGGAAAAGTACTGAAGAAGGTTGTTCCACATTATTAAGCAGGCCACAGATTTCAA
>JAOVVA010000002.1:11495728-11522780 GCA_028565275.1 Leiocassis micropogon | reverse complement strand
CCCCTGACCTCAACCCCATTGAGAACCTTTGGAGCATCCTCAAGCAAAAGATCTAGGATAGGAGGCAGTTCACATCACCTGGGTTCAATTCCCACCTAATACCCAAACCCCAGCCACTGCATGCAATACTGGTCCAAAACCCAGATCCAATTGGATGGTTGCATCAAGAAACACAGGTGTAAAACCTGTGCCAAAGTTGTGTGCAGATTTCATGGCCAGCTATGGTGACCCCTTCATGGGAGAAGCCAAAAGACTAACGACAACATTCTAGTGTATAATTCTCTAATTATATTGACAAGTCAAATGTTCTGTTTCTCTTTCATTTGTTTTTCTGCAGTGGTAGTGGACTGACCTATCTTCCTTACAAATAATTACACACTACACTATTGTACTACTAGAGGACTTCTTCAAAATATCACAAATCTGCCTCGCTATCTAATTTGGCAAATATAATTTGGCCGAGCAGCATACTGACACAGCTTGTCTTGCAGAGCAAGTGTTAGGGAGGGAGAGAGAGAAGCAGGGGAGTATGGGTAGACCAGTCACCTCTGGCCCTTGCAAAGCCAACATAAAAGTATCTGGAAGTCATCATCGAAGTGCGCAATCCAGAGGAAGCATTTCACAACTGCATAGTTCAAGCTCCCCCATTTCATTAGCCTTTAACTGTAGACTAGCCTGTACTAAAAACTTATGTAACAGCAAATAAGCCACTGCTTTAAGTGAGACATCTAGTTTCATGTATGTTTACTCTTCATGCTATAACAAACACTTGTCTCATATTCCTTCTACTCGCATGCTATTGTACAGAAAACTGCGTAGATGTGTTTTTTCGAATGTGAACTCCAAATCAAGTCCTCACAGTGCGGTCAGGCTTGGGGAAACAAGGCCGAGCTGCACGGACCACCCTACTGAGACACCGAGGAGGGAAAAGATGTAAGAAAGAGTGGAGAGAATGAATGATACAAAACCACAAAATAGTATTCATGCAAACAGATCCCTCTCAGGGAGAGAACGAAGGCCGTTCAGAAAGACAGTAAGAAATGTAATTAGTGCTTCACTTCGTCCAGGTCCCGGTTTGCACTCTCACTTCTTTTTATCTTTCTTTTTAATTCTCCACTCAGCACTTTCTAAAACCTCTTGTTCCCCCTTGCCAATGCACTCCTTCTTTCAGAGTGTGTGCTTAGAGACTGCAGAGATGGAAACAGAGGATGAAAAGCATGTGGAGGTTTTAGGTGGTACACGCTGGTGTGTGCAAGTTGAATTTTAAGCACAGTCCTCTTTCGTCTTTCCCATTTGTACACAAGACAGAGGGGCACTTGGCCTAGAGCCTAATCACTGCCTCTCTGTAGCATGCACACACACATACACACAAATGAATGGCGGCACAGCAAGGGGTCCTTTAGTCAAGACATTAAAATCTAAGTCTGCCTAAAATAGCTTAATTTTCTTAACTGGGCACCCTATTGTTTAGTATTAGTCTGTCTCTCATCACCTCACAAAAACAGTGTCAGTTGCGCAAACGGGTGGATGGATTTTGTCAGTTGGTTGTGTGCGCACAGCAGCTTGGGGAAGGGGGGGGGGGTTGCTGTTGTAGATTTGGTGAAAGTTGGACCATATGAGAGTCCTCCTACGCTCACATCAAAGCCCAGCCTGCCAGTTTAATTCAGCCAAGTGATCTGCATTCCCATAGGCTCCCCTGGTTTCCTGTCCCCATTGCTGCAGTCTCCTTCTGACCACTTTCGCCTCAAACAGGACTCCTATTGTCCCCTTGCTCTCCCCCTGTGCCCTGGGGTTACCATTCAGACCCCTTCCCCACTCCACCCCCTCTTCACTGAACTCCATGTCCAAGCTCTCACACCCTCTTCCCTGCCCCCACCAGAGCTGCAGACACAGAGGCCAGCACTCAGCAGTAACCGTTACTCACTGAATGGCTAAGTGTGGAACTCAGAGGTTCAACTCTGCATTCCTCTCACTTTGCTCTGTCTCTCTTTGTGTGATGCCTGTGAGAGATGTGACGGCTGTTTGAGCAAGAGGTCATGAAACAGGGGGGGGGGGGTATATAGTACAGTAAGCAGAGTCCCCTTCTCAGCCATATCTAACAAAATAACACAGTTGAATAAGATAGGACAGATATCAAACTGGAAAGATGAATGCATGAGTGGTTCAAGAGTTATAATGTTGTCTAAAAAACTTGTTGTTCACGAATAATTCAAGTTTTAAAAAAATGTTTATTTACAAAAACACCTTCAGGAGCCCCGAGATAAGAAATCTGCATTAAAAGTAAACTTTGAGTCAAGGACTGAGTTGACCTTATAATTTAAAATGTTAATCCAGCAAGCTCTAAAGTCCAAAATTATGCTTCAAGTTTCTCCAGCAGATTTCCTCTACGCTACATAGCATTAATAAAAAGCAGAACCAGAGGTGTTGGGTGGGTCAGCAAAAAAAAAGATTTTTTTTTTCACCAAACAATATAATCACTTTCTCAGATGTCTTATCTATTTGCTTCACAAATGAAATGGCCTCAAAACTTTAAAAAAAAAAATGGACTAACCTGGAAGTACTGAAATAAAAAAAAGTTCAAAAGCTGCCCTAGACAAAAGTTCCCAAATCTAACGAAATCCCTTTTAAGTCAGGCTTAACACTCTGCCTTAACCCACGCTGCCGTGCACACACATTCACACACAGTTCCTCTACTTTTTTGTTTGTTGTGACAATAGGGATTTGGGATTCAGGGTGCACTTGCCTGGATTTCACGCTCTCTTACTCAAAGAGGACTTTAGTTTACTTCACTGCTAACGATGCCTTCAATTAACACGCCCACTGATCACATGTTTGATTAAAGCTGCTGATTGTGGATTCCCCATTTCGCCCTTTCCTTCTGCCCTCTTGGGGCAGTAGTGCTGATGGGTGAAGAGCAGAGTCACATGTTTTAGGTTGCTATAGTTCCTCATTGTCATGGCAGCCAAAACCCCTCACAAGTGTGTATATTGGCATGCTGACATTTACATTCTCAACCAAATGTCCTCCAAAGCATTTCTTTTTTTCTTTCTCTCACCAGCCTGCACTGGAAGGAGAAAAGCCAACTACATGAGATAAACCTTAACGATTAAACATTTTCAATCATTTCTGGCATAATCTTTATTTTTGCATGTGAGTAGAATCCAACATGGTATTCAGTGTATGTTTGTCTTGACCTGCAGTGGTTTTCTCTAATGTCTGAACAGATTTTAGTTAAACTTTAAATGTTACGGGAAATTCCCAACAAACTTTAAGTGGTCAGATCATTGTCAAGTGACAATCATACTCGTTCCGCATTATGAAGATTCAAATGCAGATTCAAAGATTACCCTGCCTGATTGTTTCAATAAGATATCATGGTTTAAGCTAAACTAGGCTATTTATAAACCCTTAAGTCAAAATAATGTATTGTGGGGTGGAGCAAGTGATAAGAACAATGCTGGAATGACACTGGTCCAGTTAGCCCGCAGCCAGATTGTACAGCATCGCCATGTAATAGTGTGATGATATCACAAAAACAAGCTCGCAAATAAACCTTAAACAGATTTCTTAATTCTACTATGTTTGATAAAGTCTATTAAAGCTGCATTAACATTCTATCATATCTATATAAATAAAATAAATGTTTTGTCTGTTCATTGGTCAGACTTCGCTCTTTCAATGATATCTCTACATTTCATACATTGCATTAAAGGACGCAAAACCAGTCTCAGATTTTTTTTTCGCTGTATGTCAGTATGTATGTCTGTCTGTCTGAATGTCTGTCCAGCCAGATTATGTCACAGCATCATGCAAAACTGGCTGAATAGAATTTAATGAAACTTTGCCAGTCCTTCGGTATTCGCCTGAAGCTAAATTTGCACCATAAATGAAATCAAAACGTTGTGATAGAAGGGCTGTTATGATCAGTTATGTACCAAATTAAGTCACAATTATGTCGCTTTTTTCTTCTTCTTTTTTTTTACTCATCCAGCGTTTTTTTTCCCCCTGATGTGGGCGTCTTTATATGCGCCACTCAGCACCACATGCACCACATTGCTAATGCAATTGTTTACAGCGTATAGACAGACAGTAAATAAATAAAGGAAAAGTGTTAGTCAGAACTCACTCAATGATATCTTTATGTTTCATACATTGGAGGACCTGAACCCATAAATCTGTCTCAATAAGCAGTGTCTCTGTAACCTTGTTTAATAACACGTGAGTACCGGCGTGAGGGGAAAGGGCTCTCAGTGCAAAGAGGGTGGGGGATTTGTTCACTACCAATTTACAAGTAAGTAACAAGAGTAGAACAAATAACCGACAACAGAAAAAACAAGGCGGCACGAATGCTAAAGTTCCTCAACATCCCCTCATCCTGTTCAGAGTTCTTGTCTTTTAGCAGTTACTGTTTACTCAAATGGCATTGCACACAGTGACTCGAGGAAAGACACAAAGCAATGTGTCAATATCAAATACTATGAAATCAAAGAGCCTGCATTGGAATAGTTCGCTAACAATGGCGTTGGAGTCCAATGTTTAATTCATACAGTTGGCCGTATAATATGACCGGATAAGAGACAGGATGTTGGATAAATAAACATTCCTCTGTGGCACCATGAGGCTAAAGCTTTAAACAGTGGTGACTTTTAAGCCAAACCCATGACAGTTTCAGTGGGAGTCATAGAAAAAGAGAAGGAAAGCAAAAACCACAAGTGTTTTGGAATATTGATGTGTAATGAAAGGAAAGGAATAGGATCCTCGTACCATGCCCCTGACCATTGTGGCCGTTTCTCTGTCTCTCCTTTAATGTGCTTTGGTGATCTGGGAAGTAATTTGTAACCATACCATTTATGTATGTGTATGTGTATGTCCAAGAACACATGGGCTATGTAAAGCCATATGTGTGTGTTTATACATTTGTGTGTGTGTGTGTAGCCATTTCACCTGGCAATAATTTGAGATTGGTCTGATGACTGATGAGGAAGGGTGTTTAATTGGTTAAATTACAGGAATTCAGGAAAGCTCAGACATGCTCATATTCAGATGGGTTTCTTCCAACCAGGATCTTCTTCTAACCCCATGATCCACAACCGTACCACACTCTACTATGAGTAGGGGCATACTATGGGCTTTGGAGGACTTTTCCCTTTGGCCTCCTGCTGAGTTGCAATGTTTACAGCCCAAACTCTGAAGACAGTGTTCTGATCATTACTGCAGCGTTCTGTCTGCCGACCCAGACATTACCCTTCCCCACATGACACACTGTCACAGAAATTCACAGAGTCAAACACGTGCATCTGCACACTCGTGTATACACAGAGGAGCAGCCGTCCTGTATATTTTTTCTCTGATCTATTTTCTCTGAGTTCCCTCAGCTTGGATGAATTCCAGTAGACATCAAGAAATTTCTTTACACTGATAGGGCAGGAACAAACAGAGTTGACGGCATACCTTCCTAAAGATCCAGATCCACTTACTGTGTGGTTAGGATGCTCCTTTTCCTTAGTGACTGGTCGGGTGCTGGGTGGCTACATTGTGAGAGCTGTAGGCTGCCTGATCAATAACGCTATTAAAGCCTAATTCATTCAGCAGGAGGCAAACTCAATTTAATACAGCGGCCCTGTTAAGAGGCAGGAAGCAGCAGCACATCAAAGGAAGGCTTTGTGAAGAGAATATCCAAATAGAGCCACTCATGCCTAGAGAATGAAGGGCCATTCACCACTCTCTCTCTCTCTTTCTCTCACTCTCTCTCTCAATCACTCACACACAAACTCAATCTCAGATTGTTTTTTTGCTTTACTAAATCCTCAACATTTCATGGAATACTTGTGCCATGCTAGGTACTTGCTTTATTGAGATTAATGAGATTAATACTTTCATCCTTTAACTAACTTTTTAATTAGGTTTTCTTTTTTGAAATACCGCACATTTCTTTTTTCATATTATTCACTTTTATTCATTTTTGTGTTGGTGCAATTTACTTGTCAGTTCTCATCTTTAGATTACAAGTGAATTCTATTTTGTGAGGTTAAATTTTTTTTTTTTACGTTTGACTGAAGTAGACAGTGGTTAGCACTGTGGCCTTGCACCTCCAGTCCTCAATACATGTTCTCCCCGTTCATGGTGGTTTTCCTCTGGGGACTCCCGCAGTCCAGAGACATGCAGATTAAGCAAACTGGCATTTCCAAATTGCTTATAGTGTGCAAGTTAGTATGTTTGTATGTGTGCTTGTGCCTTGTAATGGTTTGGCACCCTGTCTAAGATGTACCCTGCCTAGTGCCCCAAGTCCTTTGGGATAGGCTCCAGGTCTCCCACAACTCTGTACAGGATAATTGGTAAGTAGACAGCAGGATAGTAGCAGAGCAGGTAGCAGTGCTATATATTCTCTGATTCAATCCTGAATGCAGGTTATGGTCATTGTGGCATTTTCTCTGCGGACGTTCTGCACTGGTTTCCTCTGGGTTCCTACCAATTCCCAAAAGAATGCTTCATTTAAAATCCCAGTTAAGTATTACAGGGAGAGCACTAACACCACCTGTAAACTGCACTTCAGCTTGTGGGTGGCACCCATTATCCATTTACCTCCCTAAATGCGTACTTGCTAGATACAAGTTGTTATTTGCCTCTCCAACTCAGTTTCTCCACATGACTACTCATGCAGTAAGGGTGTCTAAAATATTCAGGGGTACTCCAAGAGTAAAAAAACAGGAAGCACATCATCTTTCACTTTTAACATTTGATAAGTTTGAAGGAGACATTTTTTCACATATTGGCTGGCTCCAAACATCTTTTAAATTAATGGACTGTTTTACAATTCTGACGTCATTACTGCTACCAGGATATTTTGTTTCATTTCCTGGCCATATCGAGAAGAGTCACTGCAAGTCTGTCTGATCACCCTTTATGTCTTAATCATCCTATTATGAAACTTTTGTATCATAATGGGAGTGGTCTCTTCCAGGATGAGACTGTCGACATCCACAGTCTACAAAGCCTAAGTGAATGATTTGATAAGTATGAAAATGGTGTAAATCAAATGCTAGACCTTTAAATTCACCAGTCTGGCCTAAGAATTTGGTGTTCAAAAAATAACACTCTACAAATCTCAAACACACAAGTAGAAGGAATATCATTTGAAGACTGGTTTTTCCTCCACCGCAGGTCCAGAGACTGTGGCAATAAGCATTCAAGCTATTCCGGTGGCTTATGATGGTCCAGTACCTTACTGAGACATTATAAATTGGTTTTTACCTTAAATTGCCCATTGTCAGCTTAAATTGCTGATTGAATTATTATGGCCTATTTTTATCAACTTCTTCAATCCTATACTGTTTTCAGTTATGGCCTATTTATATCAATGTACAGTATATCAAATTTAAAATGACATCACAGTAGCATCACCATAAACATAATTGTATTGTTTCTGTCCTTTTACTATTTACCAACAATATTCAGTTTTTTAGAACCATTCTCTGATAGTGCCACCACAATCCCCAGCTGTAAACATTCATATCACTCTTATCTATTTCCCACTCTATTGTCTTGAACTCCTAGGTTTTAAATAAACTTTAAATACAAACCAATCCCTTCCTTATACAATCCCATGTAAAAGCTATCAGAAAATACCTTTCATTTTGACATCCATGATCAAGATCATCAATTCAATGTAGTTTTATTTAGATAAACTTTGGCTAATGGTAATTTTCACAAAGCAGGTTTACAGAAATCCGAAAAAAAATACATTATCTCTAATGTCAAGGAAAAACTCTCCAGGATAACAAAAGGAAGAAATCTCGAAAGAGAACCTGTGCTCTTCAGAGTCGCAGCTGATGGCATTTGCATTTAGTAAATGCCCTTATGTGGAGAAACTGACATTTTATCTCATTTTCCATCTGAGGTCTCCAGGGCCCAACAGTGGCAACTTGGTGGTGTTGGGGTTTGAACCCGGGAATTTCCAATCAGTAGTCTGACACCTTAACGACTGAGCTACACCTCTCATCGTGATTATAAATCATTTCTCTTCTATAACTGGATACTATAGTGTGAATTGTGTTAAGAGGAATGTGAGTGTGCACATCATTCGACTTTTAATGTAAACTGTTTTCAGAAATTGCACTGTTTGTTTAGGCTACCCAAGCAGAAACACATACAGACGTTTTTAAATTGTCAGTGTTGTACCATCCATGTTATTCTTGTGGTGATTTTTTAAGGCTATCTATGTGAAGCCAAAAAGAAATGGGGCATCATTACGCATCAGGAAGGGACACAGAACAGTGAATGTACGTTGTGCTCAGCGTGGAAGCAGGGACTCTGGCAAGAGTACCTATGACAGCATAACTAATGGGCAGAGCCAAAAGCATGAGCTAGTTTTTCTGCATCATGTAGTGATATAGTGAGTCAATAATCACACCAAGGTCTTTCACTGCTGCACATGATGTAAAGGCCATCCAGAGTTACTTTGTAATCAGAAAGCTTACTTCTAGCTGACTATGATCCTAGTAGAACTTCTGTCTTGTTAGAATTAAGTAGCTAGGAGTTACTCAGCCTCCAGTGTCTTAACTCCTTTACAAATGCCTCAACTTAACTAATCTGTTGTTTTTCATCTGGCTTTGCTGAAACATACAACAGTTTGTCATCAATGGAAATTAATAACACCAAACTTCTAATGGATAATTTTACACAGAGGGGGCATATATAGAAGGAAAAAAACAATGGGCCTAAATCACAATCTTGCAGAACACCAAGCCTTACTATGCATAAAAAAGTCACCATTTACATCCAAAAAACAGATAACAATCAGCCAAATAACACCTGAGCCTGAGGGCTGTTCTCTTAACTATTACAACATTTTATATCTATCAAGAAGAAAAGTATGAAGAATGGTGTAAAAGGCTGCACTAAGGTCAAGCCGTCACTACTAAATACTGAGGGTGCACATGGTTGTATGGTGGTTTTTATTGCTTTTTACCTTTCCTACAGTATTAAATAAGAATCTAGCATTATTTCTTTGTTATATTCTTTCAGGGTAGAGAGATTTGAGGATCTAGCAGCACTAAGATTGGTTTCTAGCTGTTTTTGATAACAATTATTTTCCGTTTTAAGGTGCATGTATTATCAATATATCAATGTACTATTTTTTTTCTCCTGGATTGTTTTTCTTTTAAGTTGAGTTATATTATCAAGGGTATAGCACAACGTTGATTCTAAGCTTTCAGTCACCTGATTAAGTTCTCTAAGGTCAGACAGTGATGCAGTCTTAGTTGATAGGTTTGGAAGATTACTGATAAAACCATGTACAATAGCTGATGTAAATGTACATGTGATGTAGTAGTATCACAAAATAGATATAAGACATTTTACATGAGATGAGGTAATTAAATAGCTTAATCTGTTCATCCAATGAAAGACTATAATCGGAATAAAAGTATTCAATAAAAAATATGTCCTATTACAATCTGATTAACCCTACTGAATCTATGAGGATCAGTAAAAAATAATCCACATTTGAATTTACACACAATTTATTTTAATTAATGTTTAGCAAAGACAAATACATAATTCTTTAACATAATCTCCTTGCTTTTCAATGCACTTTGTCCATCTGTCAACAAGCTTTTGTAATTCCTCAACCTCATCTTTCAAAAATGTTTTAGGCTAAGCTGCAGGCCATGAATGCACTTCTCTCTTCACTACTTCATCAAAACTTCATACTCGTATTGTTACTTTCAGGTGAAAATCTAAAGGAGCAAGATCAGGACTATCGGGAGGCTGCTTTAACACCTCAAAACAAAGTTTCTGAGTGTCAAGAGTGTGGGTGGAAGTGTGTGCTGTCATGCAAGTCCTTCAATAGCAGTCCTCTGCGTTTAATTCGAGCTTTAGGCATCAGCTCTTCAAAAAGCATCTTATTATAACAAGCACTGTTGATCTTTCTTCCTGATAACGTTCTAATACTGGCCCTTGAGAATCCCAGAAAACTGTAAGCATAAACTTTCCAGCTTTCCAGTTGAACTTTTTCTTGGTCTACCATTTACTCTCAGTAAATTTATTTGTCATCACGAGTAATGATTCTCTTGAAAAAACTTTCACTTTCCTTGTCTTATCGGTGCAGATGTTTTTGCAGATCTCCAAACGCTGCTATTTATGCTTTTCTATGAGTTGTTTCGGGACTAGGTAGACACTCCGACCACAAAAATAAATTTTTTAAAAAAAAATCACAAATCACAAATGTTGCACTCGTTTTTGCTCACATCGTGGTTACAAATGAACTGATGTAACACATTCACACCTGCACAGCAGTGACTGGGGAGACAGTAGCCTTTTATGGAAAGTACTGATCAGACAATGCAGCCAACAGAGGTTTTAATATAACTGGAGCACGAATCATTTTTGACTTGTCCTCATAGATTGGGCACAAACACTAAATGCTCTCGGGTGGTCTCGTAGATTATCAAAATGCATATTGACTTCTTCAACAGATTTTCTGTAGAAACAACCAGGTTGAGAATAAATTAGCAAATTCATAAAGAAATGCAGATAGATATCACTAAAATGTAAGTTCCACACATCTTTATAGCATCCTTCCATTAAGTCCAGCACTGTTTTGCAACAAGTATTAGTGACCAGAACAATGCTCTCCTATATACCACTTTTGCAAACAGGCTTTTAACTGAAACCGTCCAAATGGCACTGAGTGAAGTTTTTAGAATTCTATGGAATCAGTATCTGTCTTTGATGCTGGAAAGTAGTATACATTTATTTGGTTAGGCAGCAAGACCTCTGACCTTCATTGTTTCCCATCATCTCTCCCCTATGTTAGATTATATCAGATTACTTCAGGTAGTGGGTGGCTTTCAGGACCTCATAACCCTACAGATGGTGTTTTTTGGTCCAGGTGGTCTATACCTATTTCTCTGTCAAGTTATCCTTCTTTGGAGGTTATTAATCCAGTACCAAGGTCCTTTATGTTTCTTACTCTGTAACAACAGACATGCACAACCCTTCCCTTCCTAATGCACTTTCAAACTATTGTAGCTGGTCTTTTTCATACTAGCTGGTACCGTTACTTCATAAAGATTCCAAAATTCTGCTTTTGGTCCATTATTTACATGAACAAAGAGCAATATAAATGCATTCTTTTTTATTACCACAATAAATCTCAACTGAAGTTACCTAGTTCAGCCTATCTGTCTACGGCATCCAACAAAGTTTAATGTGATTGTTTATCTATAAATTAAACATGCTCTACAACGCTATTCCCACACTCTATACATGTACCTGGTTCCTTTGTATGCACACACACATACTTGTTACTTTACAACACTCAGCATCCTAATAAACCTTTTTGGTGTTTGGAATCCATTAGAGCCAATATCCCACTTTTCAAAACATCCTGTAACAAAGTAGGAAGGAAAAGTGGATACAGACTGGGAGGGGCTGAGAGAGTCTGACTGCAGTCATGAAAGCAGACACAGGAATGAGGTTCAAAACTCAAACTTGCAGTCTTGCATAAGGAACAAGTACCTCTTCTCGGTAAGCATGTTTTTCATAGAGCTCGGTCAGAACTCACTTACGGAGGTCTTTATCAATTTCTGTATGAAGGCAATCCGCTGGTGCATACAACTTCAAACAGCCTTCAACTCAGAAGACACTCAGATGTCCTGCCAGTTCTTAGCGGAGTGTGAGAAACAAGCTTTATCGGCTACAACACTAGAGATTTAAGACAAATAGCTGGCAGGGTGCCTGGGGAGTTAGGGAGGGAAACGGTTTACGATTACAGACCAAACTGGAGGTTGCTTTAAAGAAAAAAAATACACAGCGCAGCACTTTCAACAATGCTGCTTCCTGAAAGAGAACATCAACAATGGAACTTCCTTTCCGCCTGCCCCTTCACATGCGCTCTCACTTCCTGTTTTAGACCATAGCCGACGCTCAGACATGTGCCTGACGCACTTCAGCCTGCAACTACCCCTCTGCACAATCATTTAATCTTCCACCACCTGAACCCCCGAACATCCCACACCACAAGAAAACTCACATGAGAGACAGATCACTGTAAAAATATGAAAATTGAAGTTCTCCAGCACGTACATTTCTTTTCCTTTTCATCAAATATCAGTTGAATTTCACAAGAACTGTTGTGTTATTGACAAGCAATAACAGAGGGTCAAACAAGTCAGCTTCTGCGGTATCTACCTCTTGAAGTTTTCATCATGTCAGAGCTTAAAGGCATAGATAGATAGAGAGAGAGAGAGAGAGAGAGAGAGAGCGTTAGCAGGCCAGATGTGTGAGGAATGTTCTGGCCATTTGTGAGTTGGGTTTGGGAGGGGGTTTAAAGAATAGCAAAATCACACCGCCTGCAAATCGTTAAAGAGCTGTCAAGCCTCCAGCGGTCTACTGTGCGTTTTATACAATCGTACTGATGGCCACCAGCTCCGTAGCCATAATACACATTGGAACTAAAATGTTATTTGTGAGGCTGCTTAATCCAGATCTAAACTACAGGCTTTTTCAGCGGTGTTGGATACATAGCTGGCTAACACACAAGACAGTGATCATGTTAAACTATGTTCCAGATAAGTATGATCTGAAAATTAGCCAAGAGGAAGCAGCCTCAAGAAGAAGTTAAAAATTCCACAAACATGGCCAGCTTTATTTTTCTGCCTGCACCTTACACCAAACGTAAGTAAAAGTAAATGTCTGTATTTTCCACTGATTCATTGATTGATTAAACAACAGAAAATGTATAACATGTATCTTAAATATAGGGAGCACAAGAGTACCTTGGCCATCCACCTCCCCCACTACTGACCCCCCCTCCACAAACCCATCAGTTATGTGATGCAGTGCTTAACAGCACTCCAGAACGCTCTGTGTTTGTTCAGCTGTTTCAGGCCTGCCACAGAAGCCCTGGGAGGCCGGACAGAATTCATAAACCCTACTCATCACATGAAAGAAAAGAGAAAATGCAGGGAAAGGGAAGTACAAGACAGATGGCAAAGGGAATGAGATGATTGAGGTCTAAAGATACAACATTTTTTCTTAAAGAAAAAAATAAATCTAATAATTTGGATAGACTGAAGATTCCTTTGGGAACACGGTATTGTACAATTGTATGTATATATAGTGTTCTAACATCAACAAATGCTACAAAACAACACTTACAAATGATAATATTGGATTTTATTCGGTTTTCATAGTTTTCAATTATTTTATATCGAAATGGGGTTCATATTAGTTAGGAGTTGACAACACTGTTACAGAGTCCACAGTACATTCTGTCATACGTTTATTCTGGTTATGTAAAAGAGATGTGTTTAGAGTAATACAGCACCACTGACTGATGAATGAATATGAATTCTGCACTCCTTTTCCTAGCCAGGTTAACAGATACACTTTATGCACATGCTTTAAAGTCAATTTGTTTCCACTTTGCAAAGCAAAATATGACTCAATGTACTCTTTTCATTGTGTGCACAATTTTATATTCTCCAAAACCTCTGAACCTTTTCCTCAGTTACCCTATAGACCTTTCTCCATCCTGTTGTTTTCAGTCCTCTAAGTGAGGAGTGTGCATAAGTGTCTTGTCAGCAGCACTCTCTTTCCAAAACACTTCCTTCTGAAAATACATGCGGTTGATCCCAGATCAGAAAGAAAACAGACAAATCAGACAAGAATGTCATTCACAGCGTAGACGCACAGCTCTCAGATCAGCTTAGTCATGTCCACAAATCTAACCAAACTTAGGAGACAGCTTTTACATGCACAGTTGTGCACTATTCTGAACTTCACCTATTTACATAAGCAAATTACGTTTCATCAAGGCAGCACCATGAACATTCAAATAGTAAAGCATGAAAAGGCAGGAAACCGATAGCCAAATTGTTTATTGGCCTTGATATGAGAAAGGCTGAAATTTCAGCCTCACTGAATGGGGAAACTCGAACCCCTGGTCCAGCTGTCTGCACATTGCTCTCCCAGAGACCCCAAGCATTCTGCGCTCATTCCATCCATCCATCCATCCATCCATCCATCCATTCCTTATATTCTCACTCATCAAGCCAAGTGATCGATTGAAAGTCACACCCAAACTAAACATGGCACTGACTGCTCCCTGGTTTGCCAAGGTCCCTGTATATTCCTCAATGCATGAATATCGTAATAAGTTGCATCAATCAAAAAACTCCTTCAGCATGGAGAATGGCCCAGATGGTTTCCTCCAGCACCAATCGCTTAACTTTGGCCTTACATAAAAACGTAATAGCAACCATGCATCATAGCAAATCAGTCAGTTTGTGAAGTCCTTTAAATAAGACAAACTAAACATACCGTAATTCTGTGAATTATGCAACTGCTTACAGCCACATAATGGATGTATTAACAAAAGGAATTTGTACATGATGTACAGAAACAGATAACACAAGAGCCTGTCTAAAATATGCAGTAGCAGGGCATGTGGTTTTAGGTTAGATGAACGATTAGCATAAACTAACTGCTGGGTGATGGCACTAGTCACACAGGTGTTATTACAGACTCAATTTTTTATCAAACTTAATGCTTTACTCAATGCTCAGGGGCGAGCTTCAGAATAATGCGTGACAAGAAAAACAAGGAGAAGGAAGCATAGAAAAAAGGGAAGAAGCAAGGAAGAAAGGAAATAATGAATAAAATGCGGGAGGACATGAGAGAGAGTATAAAACTTGATTGGCTGTTAATTGTGATTTTAGAAGGGCTAGAATTAAATACATCGACATCATTTACATATATTATTTGTGGCACAGTTACAAAACTAATAGATCATTAAAAACATTTACATTCATAATCTGAAAGAATTCAAGAGAAAGTTTCAGAAGTCTAACTGAGATTTTGGAACATATGGAAACTTCACACTGAACTTGGGAGAGTGGCACACAGTGGCTGTGTTATCAGGCCGTTAACTAGATGCCCATATCACCCTCCCCTCTGTCACATGCTGTGAATTAGAGACCTTGAAAAGGACAATGCGGAATTGTCTCTGAAGGTTTATAATTGTCCTCAAAACCACCCCCACCAGCAAATCTCAACTGAGAGGCGAGAGAGAAAATAAAAGAATAAAGATGGTGAGAGGCGTGTTGACAGAAAGGCCTTATCTAATCTGTCTGTGTACATGACAGGACACTATATTTTATTCATATTATCTCATTTGCGAAGCGTGATTAGTGTAATCAGTATGAATCACTAAACTTGTGCTTCTTTTAATGGAGGCTGAAGTTCAGTAATGACAGTCTGGAACCCTATAAGAAGATGTGGGTGTATTGTTGGAGAACATGGTAGAGCTGGAGGACAGGAGAGGATGGGGACCTAACGCAGATGTTTCAGCTTTACGTTTTGGCTGGAATGGCTAATTATGTGCAAACCTTAATGATATTGGCAGCCACCCTATAAACCTGGTTCAGTGGAAGAGCTGCTCATTAGTGTGGCCTATGAAAAACGGTGACTGCTTGATGTTGCCACCCCCCGTTCATTATGCCACCATGTTCTGAACATACAGATCTTTGTAAATGTGTGTGTGTATATGTGTTCAACATAGCACTACGATGCTTCAGGGTGGAAGAAAAAGAGAGAAAGAATGAGAGCGAGAGGAAGTATTGTACAATGATGCACATTTTCCATTCACAGGTCTACTCACAGGGATGTGGAAAGCTAGCAGGCCAGACCATCCCTATGGAGAGAGACAGTAGAGAAAGTGGCTTAAGGGGAGGAGGGTCTTGGTGAGCTTTGCACAATGTGTTAAGAGCCCAATAAAGGACATCCTTTTATCTGACTTTCCCACACATTGATATAGGTTTACCTCATTGAGTGTCATAAACCTCCATTTAATGGTTACGGGACTGGTTATGAAGTTTAAAGAATGTGTAAACCTTTCGGAATAGTAACCATGGTGGTATCTCAATTATCTCTGTTGCACAACTTTAACTGGAAAACTTTAAAGAAAATATTTTATAAATAAAGAGACTTGATCATGTTCAAGCTGACGAAAGACCTAAGTACAGAACTACAGATTCTAATTATCAACCTATGGGAGCATCAAGAGTTGCTCTTGGTGCTCCCGTTGAGGGCTCATCACAGAAGACTATTCAATCCACAAAACAACTTGGCAACAAGTCTTATGCCGTATGCCCATCCACCGCAACCCTTTTTTAACCATCAGTCACTGGGGTTTGGGCATTGGCTGAGAATCGAACCCACCTTCCGCATGGCAGATAAGAAACCTACCACTGAGCCACCAGTGCCCATGGTGGTCCCAAGAGTAACGTTATGAAATCATGGTCAAGAAAATTAATCCGCATTAATCACCATAGCTCACCTCATCAGACACCAATTCACATTTTACTAACTCATTTATAATACCAAAATAGTATTATGATGTAATATAAACATTATATTTTCATAACAGGAAATTATATACTAGTATTTATGTCCAGAAATTGGGGTTACCCTGTCTTGGAGCCCGATATGATTAAAGCTCAACCAGTCACACATTCGGATCTTACATCTATAACTCAGGGTAAACCGTTGTAGGACCTTTTGGCACGGCCTTTGGTAAGTAGGTCACCGCAGTAGAATGTGTACAGAAACATAAATCAGCAGAAGGATGAAGAAATGCTTACTTGGCAATACGAGCAGCTTTCAATTTACATGACAGTATATCACAGTGAATCATCCCAATGCCAATGCAAATCTTAAGTTTAGACAGTGCATCACACTGTAATCTTAATGTTTCATTGATTGCAGATAAACTAATATAATAATACTGACGGATAATAATACTACTGTCATAGACTCTCCAATCAGACCCATAGGAGACCAATTTTAGATACCATAGTCCTCAATGCGACTTATAGTTTAAAACGTTATCCAAATTCACATAATCACACAAGGGCAAAGTGTGAGATCCGAAAATTTCACCCAGTCAGTTGAGGACCCATCTGCTCCAAAACCTTAAAAGACATTCTCACAGGCTAATCAACTCAGACACTGTTGTGACGGTCAGATACATTAACAGTCAAGGGAACATTAGGTCTTTGCCTTGCACAGAAGCTCCTTGGGTGACTTACCGAGTCACCCACTTACTGGAATGTGCTGAAAAGGTTCAAGACAGTGTGTACATCTGGGTCAGTGCACCCAGTAGTGGTGCCTCAGATCTGGGTCAAGGTTGGTAATTTGGAGGTAAAGATTTATGATAATGCCAAGTCAACTTCTGGGTATTCTGGTACACGTCTAGTCTATGCATTTCATAATCTACGGTTAATTCTCCCCATAATCCAGAGAATGCAATGTCAGAGACTTCAGCATCTAACTCACTGACTTTTGACTCACAGATGACTAGAAAACTGATAGACAGTGACAAGTCTCTATTTACATTAAATATATATTTACGCATCAGTCATTGTGGTATGTCAAAGCATGGAGGATAGCATCTCTCTAGGATCTACAGTATGGCATTTTTTAAAGGGCCCAGGTGGACCTTATCCACCAAGATTCCTCAAATGGGAATCCTTTTATATGAGTCCCTTAAAGCCTTTTTTATGAGCCTATGCAAGATGTTGACCTAAAATGAATATCTATGGACACCCCTTTTTTCTTGCAATTACATAATCAAAAAAAGAAGAATTGAATGCCTTGGGAATCCGACTACCTTCCAGACATGGTGGGCAAAGGAGTGACTTTGTGGCTTAACCTAGGCTTTTAATTATTTACCCAAATCAGTAGACCTGGTTGTGGTCAATGAATGTGACCTGCAAATTGTTTTCTGCATTGTATCTTGTGTATGTCCAACAGAAGTTTTTGGACAAAAGGTAGCACCCTTGTCTAAGCAGAGACTGTCCCATTGGCCTCTGGATCTTATTATCATGGCCTGTATATAGGCTGGACACAACTCCCCCACTGTGACATACCAGCACTCAAGTAGTGTCTCCTCTTCATCTGAATGTCACTTCAGCACTTCTAAAAGGCATGAGTGAGATGGTCATCTCATAACACCATTCCCAAGAATCATGAAAACATGTAATTGTTTGGCATTTAGAATCAGTGCTGAGTTGGCAAGAATTTCTGCAGAAAAGGGAAGTTAAAGATTACTGTATGACAGAATATCAACATATGACTTTTTGTGACTATAGAAGGTTTTGTATATGTTTGCACATAACCAAGAAGATATCAAGTGATTCTGACCACCACTGAAAGATATCTGGGGTTTATAGTTACTTGTATGGTTAGATTTCAGTTTGAAGAAGTACATTGTTTGAACATGATCATAGGGTTTGTTATTTTTGTAGTCAAATGCAGTGATGTGCAGTATTTACAGGACCCTTGATCGTGGACGATACAAATATGTGGAACTTATTAACTTCCCTCTCACTAAAGAAGCTACTTGGATGAGTAGTGAAACGTTTCTACCCAACAAGAAAGACGTCCAGTTGACACGACTCAATTTCCAGTATTTGCTATGTTTATTAAATATATCTATTTAAGCACAAACAAACAAAGATGTAAAGCCTCATGGTTAAGTTTCATCATAATCATATCTTTGTTTGCATAGTTCCTCTAGATTCTCCAGTTTCCCCTCACTGGTTTTTCTTACATACTAAACTGGCATAGGTGTGAAGGAATGAGCGAATGTATGTTTAAGTCTTGTCCTTAGGTGAACTGGCATCCAGGTCCACTGTGACCGCACTAGCAGTATAAAGCACTCAGTGTAGATAAACGAAAGAACGAATGAACAAATAAACGAATGAACGAACGGTGAACCAATACTAGAGCCTTTTCTAAAAATAAATGGCTTAGTCAGATATTCCTGAGACATACAAGTCAGGTGATACATATGCTGAGCACATGTCTAAAAGTCGAAAAAATGAAAGGGTCAGAAAAAAGGTGTGATCTATCTGTGAAATCATTTTCATCCTATTCCAACACAGAACATATGCGAGTCTCCTGGTGGGGTTTACTTGACACTTCATTTTCCTTTGGCTGTCTGTGAAACGTTTCCAAAACCAGTCACTGATGATCAACAGCCTCTGACACAATGTCCTACTAACAAACTAAAGGTGTTGCGAAGAGATTAGCAGCAGATTGAAAACATCTCATGCTTGTCCATCATATAAAGGTTAGTTGCCCCATATATCCCTTGTGGAGGCTAAGGTAGCACATACAATAGTGGAGATGGTAACCAGACAATGACTGACTTTTTTTTTTTCTTCCTTTTTTTTTACCAGGAGAAGTGGATAGTGTATCACCTTTGCTGAAAAGAGAGGCCTTCGAGAAAAAAAGGCCCACAAAGAGAGCAGCAGTGAGAAAAGGAGAGGAATAATGTAGGAGCAGTTATTAAGAACATTATCTGATTTCACAAAAAAAAAAAGAAAAGAAAAAAAAAATGAGAGTGCTGAACTGAATACAGCATAGTATCAAGCTCACTCCACCATCCCTCGTGTTCCAGGACAGATGGGCTGAGAGGAAACACTGTTTTTACACAACAGAAGTGTGGGTTTAGATTACATGGTCCACGCATACTAACAGGTGTGCTAAATATTACTGTACAGAGATTTAATTATCTGTCCTGTAAACACACACACACAATCTTACAAAGGAACTCTAATCACTGACTTTTCAGTAACACTGATTTCTTCCAGAAATGTTTAAGATTACACAGAACGCTGTACTGATGGCAGCATGTATAGGAATTTCACATTCTGATAAAGTGCAAGAGCTGGTCATGGTATCTAACAAGAGCACATTTCATCACAGTTTCAGTTCTCTTTCTCTCTCTGTCAAAAAAAAAAAAAAGTGTGTGTGCTTTCATGTGCTCATATATGTGAGCACATGAAAGCACTTGCATCCGTACATACATAAATAGTCATTTCCTTCTCCGCTAACGACCCACAGAGACCAAAATAGGCCTCATTCTGTGTGTAGAAGCTTCGCAGGTGGTTTTACTAGTTGAAATAGAGCAGCAAAAAGTCCCCTTCACATGATCACTGTGCACGGCGCATGTTCAACATGCCTTTTTCTGTGTCACAATGTTTGTGTGTGTGTGCATGAGTGTGTGTGTGAGTGTATAGCACTGAAAACATTGTTCAGCACTACATCGTTCTGCTCTACACATAAAACAGAGGATAAGCATTGAAATAATTATTGCACAACTCCTTCATCTGACTAAGGCATGAATAATGAGTTAAATGTGTACATGTGATGTGAAACTGTGGCAGACACTGTTCAAAACAACTCTTCATCCCTCTGACAGTGTGTAAAAAGAAGAAGGGAAAGAAGAAGTGCGTCTGCTAAAGGGAAGTGAGAGAAGTCCAGCACAACAGCTGCTACCGATCCTGCAAAGCCGTTCCCTGACAAACCACTCTGTTTGTCTCTGGGTCAGCAAGAAGGCCAAAAAACACACACACACACACACACTCTTTTCTCTCTCTCTCTCTCTCTCTCTCTAACACACACACACAAACACACACACACATGGAAATGCACATATCGAAAGTTCAGTTAATAAGTAAATAGGCTACGCGTCATATCAGCTTTGGCATCAGTGTGCGCAGCCTTGCGGAGTATAATATGCCCGAGTGACACAAATCAATATTATCTTTTCATTCACAGCGCAGAAGAAACAGAACCAAGGAGAGGCCACAAGAGAGAAAAGGAGAAAAAGATCGAGAGAGGAGAAAAGAGAGGCATAGAAAGCCCCCTTCTGGCTCCCACTAACCCATACACATCTCCCACTGCTTCGCCCAGTCTCTCACTCTCGCTTGGCAACTGTAGGCCTCACACAAAGAATTTCAGCTCTCAGCCAAAGACAAGGCCAGGAGGAGGCCGGACCTCCAGCAGACGCCCGGTTGCCCCTGGACACCACTGTCCAGTAAATAGATTCCACCGATTCTGACACTAGGGTGCATGATTTAATATATGAAGTTTTAACTGTTTAAGCAACACATGTGTGTGTTCTTCAGTGACTAACGGTAATGCAGAGTGCGATGCTGTAAAGGGTCTATTGAGCACTCTCATTTCCTCAGCTCATTAGTAGTCACAAAATCCCCTTTGCTTGCTGCACTGCTTTCTACACATTCTCTGTTCCACTCTCTTAAACACACACACACACACACATACAGGACAAAGACAGATTGGATCTGGGCTGTCTAAGGACTATGGGCCATTAGAACAGCAGGCCCATATTTACACACATACTGCATTCTGCAATGCTTGCACCTTTCTACAGGACCTACTAAAATACTCGCTGTTCAAGGGAAATAAAACGTATACAAAGTTTATTCAAGACTTTTCTGAGATCACATGCCTTACACTGGTCAGAGTAGACTGGTTTAATAAAAAAAATGCCCTATACTGGAGAGCAAAGTGTGGTTTCATTTGCTGCTAGTTTCCAGACATGTACATAGGCCAAGAGGAAAAAAAAAAAAAAGCTTGTAAGAGAACTGCATGGTCGACTCCAGACCTGAATTTCTCCCTCATTTCTACATTTTTTTTTACATTTTAGAGACATTCATCTCTAAACAGGACACATTGCTTTGCCCACATCAGAGCTAATCATCCATATTTTTCAGCTTTCTCTTTCTTCACCATTTGAACCACGATGTGCCAAAGCCACAGACGTGCAGGAGAACCTGATAGTCGTGGAAGTAAAGCTGCTCACTCGTTCCGGACTGGAACGCTTTTTTTTTTGTTTTTTTTTGCATTGCTGCACTTTTTCGCCAATATCAGGGGAATGATTGCAGCTCCCCTCTGGAACGATCAGCTTCCATATTCATTTATATAACCCACGCACCCACCCATGTGTGCACACACACATATCCGTGCCTGCACATGCCTATACTCCTTTACACACACATTTGCACACACCCAGAAATCAAACCACCTCAGCAGATTAAATGTGCTTTAAAAAGCGACCACACACTCACAGAAAATGACCGTTTCAAGAAAACTGGCTTTCGGTTCTGCAAATCCTGTCGATGTAACATTCCAAGAAAACCACAATCATCTTCACTTCACTGCCATGACACCCACACATACACAAACACACACACACACACACACACTGTCACATACTCATGATTTAGCTGAACACAAGGCGGCATTAATGTAGCATTGTCTACAGATTGTTACTGAATAATCGGCTAATTACAGTCAAACTAGGTGCACTTAGAGCTCCGCCTAAGAGTCAGAACAATAGCACAACTTTGTTGTGTTTTATATTTTGGAATATATTTTGGATACTACCTCAGGTATACAATGCATGTTAGAATCCAGTATATATGAATATCCTCATTCATTCCTTTATGGTCCATGTGGCCTTGGTATGAACAGAATAACACAATCTTCTTACAATATGTATCTGACACATATGCACACACTGTATACTACACAGGGTTGTGGGAAGCCTAGAGCCAATCCAAGGAGACTTCATGCATGAGGACCCTGGACAGGCACACTCACACACTAAATGTCACTATATGACATTGGGAGGAAACTGGGGTACACAGGGGAAAACCACTAAGCAGGGCAGAACACTTGAACTCCACACACGTCTCAGAGTTGGGAATCGAACCCTCGACCCTGGAGGATGGTCTGGGGTGCTGGGAGGTGGTGCCACTGTGCCACCTCCTTAGTTGTACTGAAAAATGTAAACACCTAGCATTATTTACATAGGTATACATCCAGTCAAAAGTTTGGATGAACTTTGTAATTCTTTCTTTATTTGTATTATTTTCTACCCTGTTAAATAAACTGAAAGCATCCAAAATATGACACGATTTCCTCCAACCAGTTGATGTTGTGTGCCATTTGAGCTCTGTGAAGTATTCATGTAGGATATAATCTGAGGTTCTGTTAATGGGTGATTTCTGAGCATCATACCTCTAAACTTCTCTTCTGCAGTAGATCCAAGTCTTGGTCTTGCCCATGAGAGCCAGTTCCGTCATAGTATCTGATAGTTTTTATGACTGAAGTTAAAATACTGTACAATCAAGTTCAAAGCATTATCAAACAAACAATCAGAAATTTTCAAAATGGACTAACCTGTTATTCCACTCACTCACTGTCTATAATGCTTTATCCTGTATAGAGTTGTGGCGGGCCTGGAGGATATCTCAGGAGACACGAGGTGGGGTACACCCTGGATGGGGTGCCAATCCATCACAGGGCACACACATACATATACGCTCCTTCATAAACCACGGGCAATTTGGGAGCGCCAATTAATCTAATCCACATGTCTTTGCACTGTGAGAGGAAATCAGAGTACCCGGAAGAAACCCACCAAGCACGGGGAGAACTTAAGAACAGACTTAAGGCAGGATTTGAACCCTGACCCTGGCGGTGTAAGGCGACCGTGCTAACAACTAAGCCACCATGCCGCCAACCTGTTGTTTCTCTTAACTTAATTACATAATTTCATATGCGTTATTTTATAGTTTTGAAGTCGTCTGTATTGATTTGCCTGATACTTTATACTTGTATGATGAATTGCTGATTAGTATGAAATGTATATGAGCTTTATAAAAGAGATTATAATGATGGTGAGATAATTGTGACTTTTACATAGTTTGTGATAAGAGACATGGGATATCCTATGTTTGGTTATACACACACGCAAAAGAAGTAATGCTAGTGGATGTCATTAAGATATGTGTCGATCCATTGTCTTTAAACATCAGATGTTGCTTCTACAGGGCTGGTAATCATCTGGTTGGTTGAATAAAGTGCATAAACTTCCATCTATAAAGTATGACTCGTGCTCAAATCCCTCAGGGCACCGTCATACTGCCCCCTGCTGGTGCATTCCCATTTCAATGATCACCATTTCCCTGTGCTAAAATCTGTTTCACTTTAAATTGCCTTATCTGTTGTAAACTACATAACTGATATTGCTTATGTGTTTTTTTTTTATTTATGATATTAAGAAGATATGCTCTTTCCCCTATTATTTCCCCATAAACTGGCATGTAATTAAATAAACTCTAGGGTAATTAAACATGGACATTATGCAAAATTACGCACAGTTTTATCTTTTCTTTCCTTTCTATAATCCTTTACCTTTGTTTTGCCTTTTGAATGAGGAAGAAATCTCGTCTAGCCAAATATCGTACACATATACCACACCCTATAAACTGTCATGTACAGATTTCTTTAGCTGAAACCATTGGGCAGAGCTCCAAATTGCATAATAATTCTCTAATTATATCTATTACCATAATGAAACCCAGGAAACACACAACACGGTCAATCACGAACCATAATTAGGTAATTAGATGACATTAAATTTTCTTACACACATAAAAGTCTAAAAGGTATCATAATGACAAAAAAACAAAAGACACGTTTCTTTAATTCTTCTAAAAAGTTGTGGAAATTTTTACTCATTCAGCCAGTATTTTCTTGATTCAGTCTTTTTGTTGATATTCTGCTTACCTTTATAGCTTCATAAAACTTTTGTATGATAGTTAAAACAAACAAAAATGACCCTAACAAACAACAAGGGTGGTCTCAAGTTGACAATTTTATGTTGGAGGGTTTATGCCATAAAACTAAGCATTCATAGAATGGCAGCAGTACAGACAAGATGTCGAAATGCCTTTTATGTGTTCACACTGCTATGGGTTCAGAGTTGAAACAGAAAAGTCAAACGGGTGCAACAAAAGATGTCTGGAATCATGACAGGTACTGGTTTTAAATTGTTTTATTATTATCATTTTTTTTTTTTTTTTAATCTGCATCATTATTAAAGGATCTCATCCTCATCACTCCTCTGTTGGATTCTAGCTTTGGCCAGTTTGCTGAGCTTTTATGTGGCTCAGGTACGTAAAACTTACACTGATTATGCCACAATCTTTCTAGCCAACTCCATGTGGAGGCAAGCTTATTGTAAAGGTTTTACAGGTCCAATTAAGACTCATTATTTGGGGGGGTTAAAGAGCGGGTTGTTACACGAGAGTCGTTATTTTGCAACAGGAAATGGGTGAAAATGAATTTGGAATTTGGAGTGTTTTGAGCCCCCCCACATACACACACACTCTTAATAGTGCATTCACAAAGAAACATTATTATTGGCAGGCCTGGTGGAAAAGGCAATCATTAAGTTTTGTAACTAGCACACATTTTCCCTTATTTATCCTATTTGTTCATCAAAAGTATGCTGTTTAGATTAGACCTACGTTGAGAAATGAGTGTTTCTGTACGAGTTTCATGGATGGACAATAATGCTGTTTGCTTTGGATTTCAGCAAAAGAAGAACCCCAGTTGAGGAACAAACAAGTTTGTTTACTAAAATATTCCAAGTACGCCTCATGGTCATCGACTCATAGTCGATATAACAATTATGTCAGACTCCAGTTACGACAGGACAGAGTACAGGAGAGATATGAATCATAAAGAAAGGTCTGCACATGCTTTCGAGAAGCAACCACTAATTCATTTACATTACAATCAAGTTTACCACAGACGCATAGTGAGTACAGAGAATGTTTGCATGCATGTCTGTGCATGCATTTGTAGGTCTTCCCCTTTGTGTTCACAGGTGTCTTTTGAACTATTAAAGTCATAAGGGACGCAGCTCAGGCAGGTTACACATTGACCATGCTGAAACAAGACAGCTCATAGTCTTATCTATCAGGTACACAGCCTCCATTACAGCCCCTCGCATCTGACACCTGTTCCAGACACCCATAAAGACCCGCATAAAGAGCGGCAGCCACAGCCTGAGGCCTTGACCTCAATGAGCCTGTAAAGGGAAGAGCTAAAGTCCTTTAGATTACGAAAGTAGACACAAACTACTAAAACTGTCTGTGCTTCGCGTTAGGTTTTGTGCTGATCCTTGGTCCAAGAATCCAACTGTTTGAAACCCTGAAAATGATGCAAGGTGGATTTTAATTCCTTGTAATGAGGAGCGAGGGAATATTGTATGTCCAACATGGCTCTCCAGACTGGCTCTCCTATCCAGACACGAGATACTAGATAGCACAGATACAGTGTCTGGTGTGGGATAGGCATCTGGCCACACACACATACATACACACACACACACACAGACATACAGGCAAAGCTATATAGACGCACTATGCACCATCCTGATTGTGGAATGCAAACAGGTTAACAGGAGTCCAGATGGGCCTGAGAGCAGAGGGCGAGGGGTGTGGGGTAAAGCCTGCGACTCACGTAGAGGGAGAAAGAAACCTGGATGGGTATCGCATGAGAGCCGGGTGGTCTGATACGCAATTGAGGAATCCCTGGATCGCAGCATGAACAGACGGACCAAATGTCAAGAAAACCGAGGAGGCAACATCAAACATGATGGCCAGGCTGCCGTGTTGTGTTGGTGCGACCTGATATAGTATAAGAGGGAGAGAGTATGTGCGGCACACAGCTCAAGCTGCTGCTCCTGGGTTGGATCACGGGCGGCCACGTCTCAGATCTGTTACAGAATCTCGTGGGAGTGCACAGGACACACATACACCCACACACACAGACACACACACATTGTAGCAGTCAAGGGAAATGCCAATGTACCTCTGGACTATCAAAAGGATGTCCTAATGACACTAACTTGCTCGTCAGCTCAACCTGGTTTCCTTTTCGCTGGTACCACACTTACCAAATGTTGATCAACATTTAAAAACTGCTAGCAGACTAATTATAGACTGAGAGGAATGTCAGTTATAGTGGGTTGGGTGTGTGCAGGCATTTATACACACCAACAAATCAGAACTGAAAGGAAGCTGAAACTGCAGAAATTACCTATACCTTGTGGTAGTCCCCTTTAAGGTAGTGTCCCTGTGACTTAACAATGCCTTCTAACCCTACCCACTATCTGCTGATTGGACTTTAGCCAATCAAATTGCAATGGGACAAACCCTGCTAGGCAGGATTGGAGTAAAGGTATCATAGTTCAGCTAGGCGTGGAGGCCTGCTGTTATTAACTCCTGTATTTTTGTGTTCTTAGTGTAGCTCATGTTGTTCCTTGGTATTATGTTGTTAGTGACATGTGTGTCATTTGTCATCAATGGACAGGTTC
>JAOVVA010000002.1:11462751-11485762 GCA_028565275.1 Leiocassis micropogon | reverse complement strand
TCGGCCAATCAGCTCTCTCTAGGCCTCCGGCTGTGAGAGGTTAACAGCATCACCCGGGGATCGAACCAGCGATCTCCAGATGAGCGAGCGCTTTACCACTGCGCCACTCGGAGGCCCCCATCCCAGCTTTCTTAAGATCTGAGGTCTGCACTTTGACTTGCCCATTCCAAAACTTTGATTTATTTTTTATTTTTCCAGCCATTCGCTTGTTGATATGCTGGTGTGACTTAGATCAATGTCCTGCTGAATGAGCCAATTTAATCCCAGTTGCTGGACAGATGGGATTAAATTGGCTCATTCAGCAGGACATTGATCTAAATCACACCAGCATATCAACAAGCGAATGGCTGGAAAAATAAAAAATAAATCAAAGATGAACAACTTCATCTATGTCCCATGGTTTTCCCCAAATATAGTGTTGTGCATGACGACCACACAATTATTAATGTTGACCCTGATAAATAAAAACAGAGAACAAATGTAAGGTTAGAAGGTTACTTTAATTTCCCCATGATTTTATATATCGTTAAATATGATCTACCTGTTAAGTACTGCATTCTGTTTAGTACTCTTTAGTACTGGCATTCTACTGGTGCAAAAATGGCTTACAGTACGGCATCATATTCCCAACAGCCACCAGGAGACAGCCACTCATGGGAGACAGCCTGTATGTGATTTCAGTCTTACCTCTTGCATAGGCAGCATTTCTGAGTCTGAGGTTTGTTTTGCCTTTACTCCACTTGATGCAAGGAGGAGGAGTCCCCAAGGAGTCAGTTTGAGAAGGTCTAGTTTTCTCATCTCCATAACATGGCCTTGGTTTATTATTTTTATGCTCATGATTTCTCTATCTCTAGTTAGTTCCAAATTTTTAATGGCAGAAAACACATGCACACACACTATCTATATACATACATACACGCATACAGTACATATATACAGTATTTTGTGTGACTACACATTTTAGTCTTTACCTGCAATGTTTAATGAGACTGAAATACATGGAGCAAGCAATCTGAGATACTGCTCATACATCTCCTCCATTGTTATCTTCAGCTCACCCCATAGGTTTTGAATGGGGTTTTGTTTAAGGCACTGATCTGGCCATGTCATATGACAGATTCCGTGGTCATTGAACTATTTTTGAGTGAGTTTAAACACTCTCCTGCTGAAAGATTCAGTGATGACCCAGTTGTAGTGTCTTGGCAAATGCAGACAGATTTTCATTTGAAATCTACTATTAGTTCATGGAGTCCATTGAGCTACCTCATGGTGTCGCTTCATATTTATACCCCAGTGAAACAAAAGTAAAAGACGGACCATGTGCTCTCATGGATGCGTTTTGATATTGATTGCCTCTCTACAGATCACCATAGGACAATATTCGCTCCGACTTTTTTCAGTTTAAACTGGCTTCCAGGTAAGATACTTCTTATCACCTAAAAGCTGCTAAATAGACTATAATGTTAATATCGGAGGAACTTTTTATTTTGTAAATTCAACATGCATTAAGTTATTAACATTAAAGCTGTTAATAAATGTAAAAAAAAAAAAAAAGATTTCGCCGTTCGTTTGTTTGCTTGTTTGTTTTTATCATGTTTAGAATTTTAATTCATGAACCTAGAATTTTTTTTTATCGTCTTCAGGGGCTGCAGTGCACAAGGCCTGGTCACTTTTAATTAATACAGTTATTTTGGACAACGAGGCAACATAGCAGCAGATCAGGTCCCCCCCCCCCCAACACACACACACACACACACACACACACTGTTTTCTCAACACTCTTTTCAGTATGTTCCCACAATATTTGAAGACATCCCATATGTAAATCTTAACTATAATCAGTACAAGGCATTACAGTACAGTACTCATTTCTGTCTCAATCCATATGGTTAAAAATATTCACAGTTCTTTTTACGGAATACATTTCAGATTTGCCTCTTGTTAAAAAATCTGGAAGACACTATTCTCATGCATGTTCAAGCATTCTTTTTCTTTTCAGTATAAAAACACTAGATTCAAGTTCAATGCATTACTTTAGGGCACAGTATACAACAGAGTGTAAGCCTACAATAAGTTACTTAACTACCTATAGATAAATATTAATAAATAACACAAACTTCAACAGTTACATTTTTTTTATCCTAACAGTTATTTGCTTTTGCTACTACACACTTAACTTTAATATGCTAAAAATTGTGAGTTTTATAGCATTGGTTATTTTCTGGTCCATTGTTCTGTACTTCAAGATGGTATCAATCAGTTCTCGTGTTCTTTTCCTGCTTCTTATCACTCCTAGTGTTTCTCCACTGGATGGACTTGGTCTTGGAGGTACAGTATGGTAAAGGGATGGGCAAATGATACAAGCAACAGAATTAAATCCTCTGTATTTTCTCTGGGCTAATGGGCTGCAGGGGAATGCCTGATGAGGCATATGAGAATTTGGGCACTAGTAGAGAGACTGCAGTTCTCCTCTGAGTGGCACTAAAACCACACACCTGATTCTCGCTGTGGTTTTCATGCTTGTTTTTTTTTGTAGGTCTTTCTTTTTTTCCCACTCAGCCACGCCAACTAAATCCTAACATCTCTCTCCCAGGAGAAAGCTGGAGAAGAATAGACTGGACAAATACATTTTTAAAGATGGAGAGGGACATGACACCTCTCACTCAGTCCACTTTGACATAGCCATTGGCATTGGTGACTACTCCTCTACCTCCTCTTCCTCTCCTTCCTCCTCCTCTTTCACCTCCACCACTTCCTCCAACCGGGCCAGGCTCGGCCAACTCATCAAAGCGTAGCCGCAATGTGTTGCGGATGACCAGACGCTCCACAATGAACGATGCACAGAACCAGGGGACGGCATATTCAGCTGTAATCAGGCCCATGAAGTTGTACTTGAACTGTGAATAGTCCCAAGGGCAGGCGTCGAACTGCCTCAGCAGCAGCCCTGTGCCGAACTCCCACATGTACGTCCATAGGGTGTATATGAGGCAGCGAAGCAAGACATTACAGCGATCGCGCAGACGCAGGTACATGTGCTCAACTATCAGGATGCAGGTTCCATAGATAAAAAGCGCCCACACACTCGTCACACCAGGGAACTTCCAGTTGCAGTTGACTACAAATTCCCATGCGGCTGTGAACATGACTTCGCAGAAGTAGCCATGGATGGCGTACAGGTACCACCGTGAAAGCGGCGTCAAGGGCTCAGGGGTCATTGTTGTTGCCATGGTAACAGGGCTGCTTGCTCCGTTTAGAACTCTGGCTGTCGTACTAAAAGATGGAAAACGACAAAAGAACAAAACTGTAAGTATATACAATACATAAAAACTCGAATGCGTTGAACGATGTCAATTTTCAACTTTCACATCCTACTCTCAGAGTTAACTCCCAAACTGATTGCTCTTTAAAGGATATGATGCAATGGATATGAGATGATGAAAATGGAAAAGTTTAAATATTTAATTGAGAACATAATATACAGAGTCATATAAATTATTCAGTGATAGAACACTAATTTTTTATTCGGCATTGCAGTCACACAACACACACATATATGCACGCACACACACACACACAGAGCTCCACCAGAGGGCCCTATGGGCCCTTTTTTAAAGATACTCTTTTTTTTACACTGTCAGTCCATGTAAATGTAATTTAAACCAACAATTAACCGTTGTTAACCATCATAACTGAACTGCACTTCACACCAGAAGGTTCACTTAGAAGTTGAACTTTGATTAGTTTATGGTTTTACTCATTCACTCATCACTCACTAATCTTCTATACCACTTTATCCTTATGTTTAGGGTCACGGGGGTCTGGAGCCTATGCCAGGAGGCTTAGGGCACAAGGCAGGGTACACGCTGGACAGGATGCCAATCCATCGCAGGGCACAAACACATAAACTCACTCACCCTCTTCATGTTTTTAAGGACCACAAAAAAAAGAAAAACTTCGATTTATCATGTAAGACAATAAGGGAACCAGACTACTAAACTAAACTGAGCTCGTTTCTCCAAACAGAACGAACGTTTCCTGCAAATAACCACCGAATCGAGACTACGCGCCCTGATGCTCAGATCATAAATCCAACCTTAAATCCACCCACATACTCCCCCGGTTCAGCCTGACCCAAGCCTACAGTGGAGGTGTGTGAGTTGTGCAACATCCAAGGCTGAGAACCAGAGACTTGCTGCTGATGTAAGTTGAATACTTAAACTAACATGCTCTTACAAAGAAGTATGAACACAGCTGTAGCTAGCTGTAAGAACATCCAGGCCTGGACCCTGGTCTTTATTTATTTATTTTACTGTCCATATAGGTTTTTTTTTACTTCCTTCCATGTAGCTTCTTATTATAAATACATAAATAACTCTTTCAAAGATATAATTACGTTTCATTTATTCAGAATTACGTTTCTGTCACAGAATCTGTCTGTCTGTATGTCTGTCAAAACAATTTTGTCACAGCATCACGCAAAACTGGTTCAAAAGAATTTAATGAACCTTTGCCAGTCCTTCTGTATTCGCCTGACATTAAATCTGCAGCAGAAATTAAGTAGAAGGGATGCTATGAACAGTTTCGTTTCGTGCCAGATTACGTAGAGAGCCATATATCACTCAACAGAGCCAATCAACGAGATAGTTTACCGTAAATACACAGAGTATGCGGAAGACACAGAAATGACCGTAATGCCCCTACAAAGCGCCAAATCCTCACCAAACACAATCAAATCCGCGACACAGCATGGTTTACTCCAAAAAACAGATCAATGTACTTTTATTCTTCGCGCGGGAAGATTAAAACCAGTTTGTTTGATATGTTCCGAAACAGTGGTGCTAATTAAAGCAGTAATGTGGAACGCCACTATGAGATAAAACAAATGTTGAGAAAAGTGACGTTATGAACAGTCATGTCCCGGATGTAATAATCTACTTTTAATAATCTACTTTAAACGGGGTGTGTGTTTGGCTGACGACGAAAGAAGTACAACTTAGCGTAAACAATGCGTAAGATACTCAACCTTTCGAAATTTTATTTCTTTATATTAATAAGTTAGGCAGAGCATTCTGCCGTACAGAATGCTATAAACAGTCAAAACAGGTTATTAATGAATATGGGTGCCACCGTCTTTTGATTCTGTAAGGCTGCTTTGTGACAATGATCATTCTTAAAACATACCAATAGAATTGAATTAAAGAATCACTGCATGATATAGCAGAGATTAGACATGGTAACTGTTGTATACTGCACATGTGGCATTGTGGTGAAGTGACTGTAAAGAATTTCATATTTCTCCATTGTGGACCTCACTAAATTTTGTGCAATACAATACATAGTACTTAATAATCACCTGTGAAAATGTAATCTGGAATTTATACACATTTACACTATTCTGTAGAGTTGTCATGTTTACGTCCATCACTGTTATGCGTACAATACCCAGTATATATTATTAAAAAAAACTACACGTCTACCATAAGAACATAATCCAGACTGCTAGATAGGAACAGGTTTGACTGAAAAATGGCATACAAGTTGCAGTGTTACTGGTATTGTAGATACAATATATATATATAAAACTATATATATACAACATTTTCTGGCATTTCAATATGCGTCATTAGGAGGTGGGCTCCCAGCAATCACACTAGAGGAATCATGCTTTAGAGACTACCGTGTCTCTGCTGTAAGTAGGAACATTTACAACAGACATGACCAGTGGTCATTTATGAGAGATAACAATGTGTGAAATGTTGTAGGAGTCATATCTATTTCAAAAGTTTATGCAGATTAAACAATTCAGAATTAAATAAATGAGATAAAATTGCTTAAATTTAATATAATCCTCATAGCCATTTTATTATTATTTTTTAAATGTTTCAGGAAATGCAAACATTTTGCTAGATTGAATGAGAGAACGAAATTAGTTAAGCAGTGTTAATATAATGATCAGGTCAATGCCGGAATCAGAATCAAAGTTCACTTCCCAGGACACCACACGGTATACAAACATGGCCACCGCATTCCATCAAGCCCATATTCATGGTTATTGACTTTTTTACAAATTGCCTTGACAAATCCATGTTGTTTGTTCATTGCCTGACCGCTGCCTGCATACCAGATCCGATTTTGATACTTTTATCTGCCAAGATTTTTTTTTCAACTGGACTGGACAGTAAAACTGCTCTTTCTTGGCAATCATTATTTTGGGAACTCTTTCAAAAGATACTCAGAATCTAGAAATTTTTGATGATTTTTGAAAGTTATGATTTTTTATTTTTATTTTTTAACAGCATTAAATTAAGGCAGTACGATGGCTTAGGAGTGCATGTTCTCCACGTGCTTGGAGGGTTTCCTCCAGGTACTCAGCTTTCCTCCCACAGTCCAAAGACATGCAGATTACGAGCAATTTGGGAACACCAATTAGCCTAGTGTGTATATGAGAGAGTGTGTGTGTGTGTGTGTGTGTGTGTGTGTGTGTGTGTGTGTGTGTGTGTGTGTGTGTGTGTGTGTGTGTGTGTGCGCCCTGCGATAGATTGGCACCCTGTCCAGGGTGTACCTCGCCTCAAACCCCAATCTCCTTGGATAGGCTAAAGGCCTCCTGGCGACCCTGTATACAAGATAAAGCGGTACAGATGATGAGTGAGTGGGTGAATCTAAAATTATGAAGGTGATGCAGTCACTTTTTGACATTTACACCAACTGTTTTGAATCCCTCAAGATATAAAAATACAAATAATTAATTCTGCAGCACGCCACTAAGAAAATCCCTTTCATTAAAAAAAATCTTTTTAAAACATACAAATTAAAGAAAAAGCAGTGATAAAATACCAACATTGATATTTCTATTCTTTGTTTAAAACTTTCTTCCTTGGTACTATTTGTAATGGGTTTTAAATAGGAAAGTCGGTGCTCAAAAATGGTCTATATAGTGATGAGACACAAAAGCTAGCATGGGTAACTTTCTTTTTCTACCTGATGTACAGTACATCTGCATGATGTTTGTCTTTTGTTAGTTGTTTTCCAATTCCATCCCCCAGCTGTTGGCTTTTCCGTCAGCCCTGATACTGATTGTCACCCAGCGAGGCTTTTTATTGACACACCCAGGAACAGAGTAAAAATTAATGTTACAGTTTGAGATTTGAAAGATTTCTGCATGAATGCTTCATAATAATAATAATAATAATAATAATAATGCTACATAACATTATTTATTGATTTAATAAGGATGGAATTGCATACATTTGTTCGCTTGAAATAACTCGAAATCTAGCCATTCATGGGCATCTGTGAGCTCATGTGTGCAGAAGGGCGTAGATAGCGTTTTCCTCTGCCCTGTGATGGAGTCTGAGCAAAACGTAAAGTGCATTTGGATAGCTTCACCATGTGAAAAGATAAAAAATAAAAAAAATAAAAAGGAAAATGGAGAAATGAAATTACACTCACATAAATCATGAAGCCCCACTTGGACATGAACACCCACATACTGTACATATATTTTAATATAGATTATAAATAAAAAAGTTTAGGAGAACCTCCATGCTCTATCATGACCTCTGGAATAATTTACAACATACTTCTGCTTTACTATTTAAGAGAGATTTTAAAAGGGCCCTGTTAAAACTGTTGAAACTCATAAGACTTGAAAGAGTTACAGAAGGAATGCTCAAGACTTCTCAGCCCTCCGCCCTGACAATTACGAACAGAAGAAATTTATAAGCATGGCTCCTCTCCACTGGAGACTGCATGCTACAAATACGGTGTGAGGGCATCTATATAAGTATATTCATAAAATATAAAATAAATATTACAAAAGAGGCCTAGCATCTAAAAATCTATTTGCATCTCTTGCAAAAGATAATAGATAAAGATCTAGGTTTATGACTGTATCATTTCAGAAAAAAAAAACACTTTACCAGTGTAAGGGTTCAAGGAGGAAATACATGGAAAAACACCATTGTCCATAAAAACTCTCCTGTCTATCTCTAGTTTGTCCAAGAGCCCCTGCATGTTCCACAGCACTGTTAGAACAACATCCTGTGCTCTGATGAGAAGTTTATGCCAAATGTATACAACGTCATGCTTGGGGAAACAAAAGCTTCCACAGCAAAGAGAAAGCACGCTGGAGGACTTAAAATGTTGCAGGGATGTTTTGTTCCCACGGGGCCCGGACAGCTCGCATTCATTGAAGATTAAGCCATGCAACATGCCTGATACTATGCCACAGAAGTAAATACCCAAGTGGCTAAAACTAAAATCCATAGAGTATTTACTATATAATGTGACTTGCAAGCTATTTTTCCATTTGTGAACCTTGTTTTTTAACTGATGAGTTGTCTGGTCAACATAACCCACCTAAAAAATATATTTTTACATTTAAAAAGATTCCTTCATTAGATTAATCAGGAAATATTCTATTCTATTAATACATTTTAATAATACATACAAATTACTAAAATAAAACTTTTCTTCCCCTCACAATAAAAGCAGCATCTGGTGTTCGAAAATACAACCGAGACACTGATGCACGAGTATCCTGACACTATGCTGGTATAAACTCTTAATAGCATAAAACTATCAGCAAAGAGTATCAATTTCATACTATGATATTTGCAATAAAACAGTGGGTAAACAGCAGTTCATTAATTGACCCTGTTGTCATGCTGTACATGGTAATAAAAGAGTATATGCATCCTTTGATAAATGCTGGCTTTCATGTTGTGTGTAAACAAACCTGTGCGCTCAGAGTTTCCAACCAGAATAGCTCCTTCCAACTTATTCAGAATGGGTGCATCAGTACTGTATGGCATAATAGTTGTGTATACATTTCAGCAACATGATCTCCAGGCAAGAAATACAATACTAAAGTGTTTTGTTGTAGGAAAAACAATTATTGTAAAATCATGTGAAGAATATACATACACTGGTCGGCTAAAAAAAAGGCAAAATTTCAGAAGGGTCAAATTATTGGGTTACATCAAGCAACTGTGGAAATTTAAAATTACTGGAAGTGGGTTAAGAAGTCACTAACACACTATTTAAATCTGGAAGAAAACTTTTCGAAAAAAAATATGGGAAAAAAATCAAGAATGGAGATCACTTAAACACTTGGGGAAGTCACATGGTAAAAGATCAATAATAAAAAAACATAGCTATGTTTAATAGTGAAAGTCTAGAGTCCAGACTGACCCTATTCCGGAGCGATGGGCGCATCAGGGGAAGAAATAGAAGCACATGAAGTGATCATGCATAGTGGCCACTGTACAAGCCTTTGGAAACAGTGTTATAATCTGGGCTCAGCAACATTATGGGACAATAAAATGGAGTCAGCTGATGACCTGAATGTAGTTTACCAGGTTACCACATCTATTGAGTTCTTCTACCCTGGTGACACAAGTACTGTACTGTATATTCCACAACTCAAATTGTGAAAAAGTGGTTCCATGAGAAATTATTTTCTAAGATGAACGGCCCACCGCATTGTGTGCTGTAATCAACCCATAACTTGCCTGAATGAAATCTTAGAGTGTGCGACTTTTTTTTTTTTTTGGCCTGGCAGTGTATTTGGAAAGAAAGGATGAAATTAATCATTAATCAATCATTAGATTCCACAAATACAGTCCATAAATATTTGGATATTAACAAAGTTATTGGTATTTTAGCTGACTACAACAGTATATTGTGTGTATATATATAGTATATATATAGTCTTTCATAGACATTCAGTATATGAGGAAATTATAAGCTAGCAAACTTTAGCAAAGAGCTTTGTTTTTTAAACAGACTGACTGGGGCTATTTGTTTTTCTTTTAAACATAGTGATTATTAAATTGATTCCTTATCCAACCTGACGCTAACCTACATCGGAAATAAATGTATACTGTCTCGATGAATTATATATTATGATATTTGATTGATAATGTGGATGTACCAATGCATGATATACTGTAGCAAGGCTTCCCTTACAGCGTATTACAAGTTAAAAGGCAATTTTGTTTTATATGTACATTATTTATAATATTACACTACTTTTCTATTCTCCTACTTATTATGAAAGTACCATAAAATTACCAATAAATAAAATAAAAAATGTAATTTAATCGTTAACTATAATTTAAATGTTACAGTAAATAAACAACCAAAATTCAGTTCTTGTCACAGGTATGAGTGTAACAAAATGAGAATCATTCACCAGCAAAGCTATAGGTGAAGGTTTCAGCTCACTAACTGCAGATAACTTTAATTTTATTTTAAATTAGCTGTACATTTATTTTCCTTATTTCACCAGCATTCAGTGGATCGCGTTAAAATAACACCATTCATCCTAAACAATTCGAAAGGACAAATTTCTAAGTGTCTGTGAGCACATTTTACATGAACTGTGTAAATAAAATGTATTACTGCAGTGGGCCTGTAGTTATGAAAACAGATATTTTGTACTTGTGTAGTCACTGGAGAACTCAAGGTGATATCAAGATAAAGAAAGACCACCTTCGGGCTGGCGGACAGATGTTCTACACAAGACATCATCCAAATCACTTTGTCCTTTGCCACAAGAGAGCTGCAGGCAAGACTTTAGAGAAGTGTTACCTGTTCTTTCACTTTGTGATAAAATGCTTTGAGTATGATTCCTGAAAGCTTTCCTCAGTATTCTCCATGACAGGAAATGCTGAAGTGCCCTGTTTACTACTTTATGACATTGCAAGTATTGACTACCGTGCATTCTTACTCTCTCAATGTGTAGAGGTTGCTGATGGGGACTTTGGGTCCTTGCCATGATTTCACTCCACTCTGCACAAAATAAATGGCAGTAGATCAATAGCAGAGGCAGCTCAGTTACTTCAGGGCAGCATGTCGGCTCCTGAGTGCAAAGAGCATTCATTCGTCTTATCAGATATGATTTTCACTGATAGGATTCTAAAGCACAGGGCCAGTATCTGATACTCGTATTTCAAATAAGAAAAGAAATTCTGTCTTTTCACACATAAACACCAGCATCGTGTGTGCATTGTCTTGCATTATAAGGGTGCCGAATTTCATTTAATTGGAAACGCCATTGTTTTCCCAATAATGTATCAGTTTACACAAGATGAAAGAGTTCTTTAAATTGTTTTGTAATGAAATGTTTACCACCTGCTTTCTTTTAAATCATTTCAAAGTTTGAAATAAAAACTGCATTTTCAATGCCCAGGCACGCATTACACAGGATTCAAAAGTGAAATTATCTTTAATGCCATCATAATACCAAATCGCAAATAAAAGGACTTTTCATGAGATTTATGGTGCTGTTAATAAAAGTATAAAACAATCCTGTGGAATTTCTCATGCAAAGTCGATTCATAAGATTCTAAGAACAGAAAGGATGTTCGTTCAAAAGGCAGGAAGGGATCAGCATGCATGAGACCACTACAACAATCTTGCAACCATTCTCCATTCAAAAGCTCTGCAATTGGTTCTGCCAAATTTGAGGGGGTGGGATTTTCCATTAAAAGAGTCTCTCGCTCTCTCTCTCTTTTGTTCAAGAGGACTCAAATTTCACCTCATAAGCTTAGGACAACAAAGCTTTCATAGAATAAAAACGAATGTCATAAGCTATGCCATACTGTAGTTTAGCCTTTCTTCAATATTTTCATTGTATTTATTGAAGCGCTGCCAGTTAAAACTTGTTAAATTCAATGGAAAACTCAGAGACGTCTAACAGCTGCTGCTTTTTGTCTTGGCCTGAATTAAAGACCCTGAGAATACCCTAAGCCCTCCAGACGGCATAATATTGGTCATAATGAGGGGATTAGGACCTTCCGAGGCTGAAAAAAAGCAAGATTTAGCAACATGAAAGTGGAAACTGGCAAGCTACATAATTAACAAAGCAGCATGATGTAGCTCGCTTTGCTCGGGTTCATAAGAATTCACGCAGAGTTTGAGATCAGTTGCCTTTCTGCTATAATGAACTACTCTAACTGCATGACTACTACAGCCCCAATCAAGATGGATTGGTTTCTTTCAGGGAGGTGCTTTAGTTTAAAAGATTTATGGCTGGGTAGCCATAAATTAATGTGGTAGTTTTTACTTACTTAGTAAATAAATAAATAAATAAATAAATATTATTATGATTATTATTAGTAGTAAAAAACAATGTAAAAATGATAGTATTTTTGAAAAAAAAATCTCTGATCAGTAGAGAAAATTATTCTATTTTTCATTCTTTTAAAATAAATCAATACAAAATCATTCTTCTTATCAGATAGACGGATAGGATTCTAGAGAAGAGGACCCGTATCTTATGCTCATAACTCAAATAGAAAATGAATTAGTGACTTTTTACACATAAACACTAGCTTGTGTGCATTTTCACACACTAGACACTAGCAAGTGTCTTTCATTGTTTGCTTGTAAAATAATATTTTTTGTTTCACTTTTTGTTCTGTTTCACAATTTTCAAATACAATCTTGCAAACATCTTAGTTTTTGATATGTCACTTCTTTTGCAAATCCATTCGAGTGTCGTCTGAACATGTGCTTCAATAGAAGGGAGAAAAATCAAGGGGAAATCTGAGTTTTGTGCCAAAAAGCTAACATGGTAGGTATGAGCCAGTTATGTAAATTTAGAGTGAGCTAGACATCTTGACTATTATGGATCATGAAAATAGTGGATATTTCTTTTATTGTTTATAATTTAAAAGTTCTTTTTTTTTATTTTTTTTTTATAAACCCTAGATTTTGAATGTGGTCCCAATTTGGACCCAACTGTCTTTAAGTCTTTGTAGTTTGATTGGTCTCTTACTAAAATATGTTTTATGTGATTGATTTTCTGCTAACTCAGAACACATTTATTTTATATACACACATTTATTGTCCTGTATACCAAGCACTTATGCTGCCAAAATAGAGAGGCTGTTCGCAGTGACCCTAATTTATGTCACCGCAGCCAGACCTGCACCCCGCTCCAGCAACTGAGGGGAAAAGTGAACTCAACACAAGTGGTACAGCTTGGGTGTAGCTCTTGGGTTGTTTGGTAAAAGTGATTAAGTGACTAATAAATTACAT
The DNA here is from genome assembly GCA_028565275.1 of Leiocassis micropogon. NCBI lineage: Eukaryota > Metazoa > Chordata > Actinopteri > Siluriformes > Bagridae > Leiocassis > Leiocassis micropogon. The sequence continues at coordinate 11,472,715 of JAOVVA010000002.1, read as the reverse complement.
GACATACATTCCACAACCTCAACAGGTAAAAAAAAAAAAAACTTAATTAGACTTAGGAAGATGGATGAGAAAGGATATAAAGCCAGTATGATTAGCAAAGACAAAGATTTAGATGTGGAGCGTTAAAACTGCCAGAGGAACTCATTTTACGCAAGCCAAATCCTCATTTAATCAGTTGTGCTCTGAGGATCAGACAGACTTTGAATTAGACGCTCGGGGTAGTGTACGTCACTTTAACCTGAAGCGCAGGTTAAATGACTTAACCATCATATATCTGCTTTACTACAGTATGTGTCCGATCTGGTATGAGTGCAAATAAGGCATGGGGGGTAACTTCACCTATTTCATGACCATAACATGCTATGAGGACAACAAGGTTTCGAGCATTTTTTTTCCCTGTTTCCTCAAAATGTGGTGTCTAATGGTAACCACAAAGCACTTGGGGGGAAAACCAGCCTCTCATCAGTTTTAGGTAAGATATAGACTCTTGAAAAGTTTGCTTGCTCCTGTTCTTTTTAACTACTTAATTATGTCTTTCCCTTTAACACAAGGACAATTTTGCATAAATTTATTGATGAAAAAAAAAAAGTTTATTTTGTACAAAAGCTAATCCAGATTAAAGATTGCCATTGAAATTTATATTTTCTATACATTTTTAATAATTGGAAAAATGTATTATATATGCTTATAACTGCTAAAACTTGTACACAATTCTTTGTTCATATGAATCCAGTTTACTATAATAATTGCAAGGAAAAACTAAGATTAGTAATATGTATTCATTTTTGTTGCTACTAAAAGATGTTTCATTAAGTAATTTAACATATTGCGACAGATCCTTGAATGCGAAATCAGTTCATTGTGTTGTCTTTAAGAAATATGAATGCAATCCTCAAAAAAAAAAAGTTCTAAGATATTGTAACATTTCCTATTCTCGGAGGCCGACATCAGTTATAAAAGGTAACTATTAGCCTGTCTTGTCAAGCCAAAATAACTCACTAAATAAAGTAAAGCATAATGTAAGAAGAAGGATAACATATCAAAGATTAACAAGTAATAAGTGATTTAGTGCATATTTGTGATCACTGCAATTATCTTTTTATGGCCCTAACCTATTTGTTTAAATATTTCACAACTTTTATTTATTAATTTTTTTGTTAGCTGGTTTATGACACAAAAAGAACATAATGTGTGTAATACTCATATAAACATGAATGCCGGGTAGATCTAAAGCAGATGCACCACAGCAGATGTCCTTTTTCCTGTTCGGTGAAGAAAATGAGTCAAGCAAATAAAGTTTCATGTTTAACCAGCTCCGAGTTCCTCATCAAGTCCAATTCATAGCGGAACAGATCAGAGCACAAGGCTGCGAAACCTGGAAGCGTGAAAAGCTGCAGATTGAAGACCTGCTCCTCTGTCAGGGGGTTTCCTTTTACAGTAATTCACAGCACATCACCTGAACCTGGAGGGGCTTCGGTTTGAGACCAGACAGCACGGCCGTGACAACAAGCCTGCATGAAACCCTGACTGTATAATGTGTGAAAACTGTGTGCCACCATTTGTGTGTGTTAGAGGCTGGGAGAGAGAGAGAGAGATAGAGTGTGTGTGTGTGTGTAACCACCAGCATTTCTCCAAGCAACCTCTGAACAATGACTCTGATCAGAATGGGACATGAGAACAGTTGAGCATCATGTATACAACTGGGGTGTTCTTAAACACTTAGGGGGAAAACTAATGGTTTATTGCTGATGCAGCACACAGGTCACCTGGAGCAGGACGAGATCAGGTGCGCGACAATAAATAAATAAATAAATAAATAAATAATGGATGCTTGATTACTGATGCAACCTTAGGATCCCAAGACAAGCAAAACCTCAGGGAATCCCTATAATAATAATAATAATAATAATAATAGAGACATGCCTGAGAGTGAAGTGAAGGCTCCCCTGATGAGTAACAAGTCGAAGCTTTTGTGTGTGTGTGTGTGTGTGTGTGTGTATAAAGTCTTACCGGGTTTTATTGTGAAGTCGCAGCGCGCGCGGGATCGCCCCTGTGCCAGATCATCGCACTCATGCAGAGGACAGGGGACAAAACGGGAACAGCGCCGCATCGGTTCCTTCTCGTCGTGTGTTTGCCCCGGCTAACCTCCCCCTCTCCTCCCTCATGCTCCTCTCCAATGCTAACTGACACATTTTCCTTCACTGCAGCAGGAACAGCACATGCTCAGAGCCGCGCTCCGGCCGCCGACACTCCACAGCGCTGCGCTCACAGGTTAACTGCTTCAGTGCTGGAGCTCCGCGTCGCTCTCTACTGCACTGCACTCGCAGCACATGCACGCGCAGGCGCGCGCACCATTATGCTCAATGTTAAAGGGCTTTTTTTTTTGTTTGTTTTTTTGGAGAGGCTAAAACAACATGCAGATGTCCCACAGTTAACAATATGGTTACATTGTTTTAATTATTTAATACTTTTTTTTAATGACATCATAAATGTACCTTAATCCTGTCATAAGGAGACTCATTCCAGGTATACCAGGTATCCAGGTGAGACTTTGGGCACAGGACAGGTTCTCCCTGGACAGGGTGCCAATCCATCGCAGGACACACAAACACACTACGGGCAATTTGGGAACACAAAGTAACCTAATCTGGTGGTTAAGTGGTCGGCACTGTCGCCTTGCACCTCCAGGTCCTGGGTCCGGTCGATTCCTACGTCAGGTCTGTGTGCATGGAGTTTGCATTTTCTCTGTGCTTCGCAGGTTTTCTCTGGTTTCATCCCACGGTCCAACAACATGCAGATCAGGCTGCTTGGCGTTCCCAAATTGCCCGTATAGTGTGATTATGCTTGTGCATGTTGACCGGATGTCCTACCACGGTCGTGCAAAATGGGAATAAATACAATAGTCACCGTACAGAGGTTCCTAGATGGATGAATGGAACCTAATCTGCATGTTTTTGCACTGTGGGAGGAAACCCGAGTACCCAGAACAGGCAAAATAAACTCCACGCACACAAACCCAAAAATTGGAATCGAACTTTCAACCCGGAGGGTGCAAGGCCACACTGCTAATGTCATCAAAGGACACGCAAAGAACTGTTCGTCAAATGGTTAATAGTTCTTAATAGTTAATTCTTCGCAGAACCATTTGGACTAAAAGTGTCTTTAAAATCTTACATCCTAAATAAAGAAAAGTGCCAAATGTTTTCTTGTGCACGCCATAAAAACATTGCAGTCTATGATTCTCCCAATTACAGTCTATTTATTAACAAGAAAAAAAATCATTCATTCTTGTTTTATCTTCAAAAACGAATCCATCCTGGTCAGGGATTTGTTGGCTCCAAAGATTAACATAAATAGATAAATAGTTTAGGGTTACCAATGCACCTACTCTCCTCATCTTTTTGAGAGGTGGGAGGAAATCTGAGGAGCAAAAGGAACTGACACTCGCACAATGAGAGTACGTATGTGAAACTTGTTTTGACCTCTTCCATCAATAATGTTAAATTAATGTAACTAATTTAATAAATCTTTCTATTTAAGCACAATAAAGAACCATTACCATCCAAGATTCAGTAATCCATCACTCAATCCCTTGTAGAATGTTTGCTGATTAATAACATTTTAAAGTGAATACTTTCTAAATAATTCTTCTTAAAACCTTGTTGTAGGGTCCCTCACAATCATCCAAGGTTCAAACTGAAGAATACTTCAGGATACTAAATGGAATTATTATTCCACTTGTATGTGATAGGGACAGCTTAAACTACAGTGCAACTACACCACATGCTTTTATGAAGGAGAAATCTCCTGTTAAAGGTTCTATATAAAGAGCATAATGGATGCCTCTGAGGGACAAACTGAAGAGAAAACCAGCATTTAGTCTTAACCTTTTACTAAGACTGTTGCATGATGGACACCATCTGCCTCATGCTGTGGCAGATATTCAAAACAGTTTTAAGAGATTAGTGTTGACCATGTTCACCAGTATACCGTAGTGTAAATTGTTGTCTGGCAATGTAAGTGGGTAAAATGTTGGGTCATTTTTTTTATTTGACCCCCCCCCCCTTCTCATAAACAATCAGACGAATGTCTAATCGGAGATTACAAGTAAATATAAAGAGAACCGTAAGGCCTTTAGCTCACATGTGAAGAAGAAAAGAGTTCTACTGACACATGCTCTCTCGAAGTATCAATGTTTAATGAGCCAACTGTGGTGTAAACTTCAATGTATCACATATCACCAGGTGACAAGCAGCTGAATGCTGTTCTTGGCAGGATATGTGCGAGAGTGGGAGAAAGAAAAAAAAAAAAAAAAAGAATCTGCACAACATGTACAACACATATATGGTATCATTCTTAAGAAGGTGCACTGTATTCATGGAGCAGTATCATTTGACTTCCAAGAGAGGTTCCTTACAAAAAGAATATGCTGTACATGGCAAATTCCTTATAACAAGCCTTGATAAACACTGGAGGCGCAAAATGCACCACTGTACAATAATGCCTCCATACTGTTGTCATTTACATATTCACAAAAGAGAAACTTTTTTTTTTTTAATTACACCATAGAAGCATAGATGCAATACTTGTGAAAAAGGTAGAAAAAGAACACATTCAGTCATCTTAATCAATAAGTTAATCGCCTGTGGCGTCAGGGCAGGGTGGACTGAAGAAACCGAATAATTCGAGCATTGAAAAAAAGACAAGCAGAAATGAAAATGGTAGTTTGAAAGAAATGCCTGTCTCTTCTTTTTCTGAACTGACAAGGAAAAACAAATTTGCTAGAGTCCAATAAGACAGTCCAAGTTTCCCCCCGCAGATTGAACAAGCTGTTTCAAGAAACTATTTTTATCATTTAACTAAAAACAAAACAATTACATTTGGTTAAAAAAAGAACAATAACAAGACTTGTAATAATAATAATAATAATAATAATAATAAACAGAATTAGCAATATAATGATAAAGATAGAATGCAGTCCTATACAGTCAGGTCAGAGCCCGTTCTAGCTCGTACACCTGAACAAAAACACTGGCTCTAATATAGCGCAATGTTGACCACAGATCCTCTCGGAGATCCTTCCACCACTGAGAGTTAGGAAAACGCCTCTCCATACGCCTGCGGATGAACAACAATGGAGAATCAATCATTTTCAACAGGCCCAGGACAATGTTTATACAAATCCAAGAACATGACAACAAAAGCTTACCAGAAACCTGATGTCCGTGAGGTCACAGAAAGGGTCAGTCGAGTTCATGTACTTCATTGTCCTGCATGGAAGGGGGAGGGCGTCCCTGCTCGGACATTCGCTTGGACATGATGTCCCACTGGGGACCCAGCACTTTGGATTTGGACCCTATGGGTGATGAAACAGATGTGCAATAAAGAAACGAATAAGAAGCAGCAAGTGATTAAGTCACACATCCCCACAGACCACAAAGCACTTGATGTTCATTACGGAATAACCATCACCATAGTGACAGGCCTTATCAACTTCGAATCTGTATCTGACACAACATTATGTGCATCATCACTTCCTAATAATGTTCCTTCTCGCTGCACACAAACAGCCAAGCGTGATCAACTGTGTAAAGGATGTGCAGGAGAAAATACATAAACAAAAACAAGGTGATGAAAAAAAGTGGATGGAGTGAGAGAAAGTGCACTGCTCAAAGCAGAATAGTGACAAACTCATCAGGGAGTTATATAACCACTGAACATTGGTTTCTTTCCAGACCCCTGGCTAGAGTATTAACACAACATGATGGTGAGTGAACATGAGGATTCCTCACAGAATGGTGACACATTTGTGTATGATGAGGTCATAAATAATCAGCGTGTTGCATTTGTAATCATTCATGTGTGTCGCTCAGTGCCTCTGATCATGCAGTTGATCAGTGTGCGTGCTTTTTGCATCTGATCCTGCTGGAGATTCATGTGAGTCACTGCCGATCTGTTACCATGACAACACTGTCAGCCATTGTAGAGTGTTGAAATAAGAGAAAGAAAGAGAGAGTAGGAAAAAAAAAAAAAAAAAAAAAAAAAAGAGTGACCTAAAGTTAGACACACAGTAAGAGAGAGAGAGAGAGAACACTGGAAAACAATTACACAATAAAAGATCTCAACCTTCATTTACACGCGGCTTAAAGTGCAAGAAAGCTTTTATGCGGTTATGGAAAGTCGATCGAAAAATAAAGGAGACGTGCTTATTACGGTACATGAGCAATGTGCACACACACCACCGGATCTGACAGCAGACACCTGTCTCACTCACCGTCTAGTCCATTGTGCTGCTCGTAGGTGCGTTTGCCGAGGATGGTAGGTGAACCGTTGTTCAGGATTGGGGAGGACTTAATGGGAGTCAAGCTGCCTGTGGATATGGAGGCTCCTCGTGGGGGCTCCGCTTTAGGTGGGCACGGGTGGGCCTCTACAGTAAGGCAACAGAGAATTGATAGTATGTGTAAGTGTCATTGATTGGTCAGAATATAACATTCACTTTAAATCTAATTATAATGGATCTTTTTTTTTTTTTTACAAGGAATAAGAACCTTTAAATGTGTGCTGGAACCCTTCCTCCTCCCCTAAATGTGTCCAGAGAAACATTCTCAGTTCATTCTAAATTAGATGATGTCAAATATATGGCTGGAGGATCCTACTGGTAACAAGTGGTAACCTAACCCTCCAAATTAATTAAGAATGCATCTTGGAAATTAAAATTGTGTTGTGGACTGCAATTTAATTTGGTGATTTAAAAAAAAAAAAAAAAATGTTAAAATGTTACTCCACTAGAGGGCAAAATAATCTCAGCTAGATAGGCAAAATGTGTTGACATAAACGTATACATTCTAAGCATTTTCCTTTACAAATTTAGGGGTTTTCCCAGCACCAGAAATAAAAACTGATGAACACACAGTTTTACTTGTAGGCAATAAGCATCTAAATCCCAATGAAATAAATTTAGAATACAGGACAGAACAATACCTTACAGTAGTTAAAGCAAAAGTACGCTTGTACGGTTATGTTAATGAAGTCCGGTTTGGTTCTGTATTTAATGATAAATACCTATACGAAGTTAACAATGTGTAATTTCCTACCAAAACTGATCTTTTATTTATTTTTTGCTCCATTCCACTTGACACTGGATGTGTATATGTGGCCTGTTACCTAAAAAGATACTGCTGCTCTAAATTTTCCTTAAACCTCCTCCACTGTGTCTTGGCACTTGTATATGTTAAATGAGAGAGAAAGAAAACAGAACAAGAGTGCAGATGTCATATCCACCCACCCAGATATCTAACCACAGACTCCAGAGGCTTCCGGGCGGCATGCCTTGAAGACATGGGCTTTTTGGTCATGTCTGGCAACCGTACTGCACCTACACACAAATAAATATAGTATACATTTGCCTGGATTTAAACTTAACAGTGCAAAGATGTGAGGTGTGCATGTTAATATACATACTGTATTATTGTATAAGTGTGAGAATTCTACTTGAAAGTTTTAAGTCATTGTATAAACGTACATGTAAGAGGTGGCATACAGTTTCTGAATCTGTCCCTAGGTAGGCGAGTAATAAAGCAGAAGCAACTTCACTCACACTCAGCTTTGATGGCTGCTGTGTTGACAGGTGTGTAGGGGTGACGGGCCAGAAAGCGGGACTTGAACAGATCCTGGCAGATACGCCTTGCTGTCCGCGTTAGCTGAGTGGTCTGCAGGTAGAACGCTTGTCTGGTCTTCACTGCAAACTTCGGACTCCCGCCGTGTCTCACTGGTCCACCATGAGGACTCTACCAACCAGAAAGACATCAGAGTGAGTGTTTCAGCATCTGTGATAACACACCCCTCAACCACAGGGTGCTTAGCTCAGAAATAAACGAAGCCTGTACTGTGGAGGCAAAACTTTCAGGTCCCATGACACAAAGCTGTCCTGTTCTAAAAAGGAACATGTTCTGCTGTCTACAACAAGATAGTGATTTACAAATGAAATGTTTCAGGTAATCAGTTACTACTTTTAGTCTGTAAGGTAGAGCACGGAAATCGAAACAGTCCCAGAGTTTCTGAGCGCAGTGTGAAAACAGAGGAATGAGAACAGAAGACAGGAGGAAGGTAATCTTAAACAGATACTGCATCATCAAAGTGCACAAAATGCTGTTCGGGTTTCATGGGGGGGGGGGGGGGTTTTGAAAACACATAAAAACTAAAGATGGGTTCAGGATAAAATGAAACTTTTTGCATGTTTTGGAGACAAATTTTGAAACAGAGGAAGCCAGAGTCTTATTTATATTGCTGTGGACAGAGAGAATAGGACTTTACAATCCTCGATCATTTCAGGTTGAAATATGATGCTTGATGTTTCCTAATTTGCATGTGCGCACACACAGACACACTCACACACTATATATTTATTCTCTTCAAATGGCTGAATTTGTAGAGGCTATGACATTGATTAAAAAAAAAATTTAAAAAGCCATTGGTTCTTTGGTCTTAATGACATGACCTGGAGTTCAACACTTGAGTTGTTTATAATGTGTGAATTTAAACATAAATAAGTAAAAGAAATGCTTGTGAAAATAAATGGCTTAACTATTATAGCATCTCAATTTAAGCTGCATGTTCTTATTTTTAAATAATACAGGTAAACTGCATACAGATGAGCAATAACATTATGACAACCCACCTAATATTGAGCAGGTCCCCCATTTTGCCACCAAAATAGTGATAACCTTTCTGTTCCGACACCTTTCTATGAGATAGAGTAGCTCTTCTACTAAACGGGCCAGCCCTCACTCCCCACACGTATCAGAAAGCCTTGGCAGCCCATGACCCTGTCACCGGTTCAATTCAATTCAATTCAATTCAATTCAATTCAATTCCATTTGTATAGTACTTTTAATAATTGAGATCGTCGCAAAGCAGCTTTACACAATCAAAAGAATTATTTAAGTTTGTATGAAATGTGAATGTGTATGAATCAAAATTATCAGATTGTCCCTGATGAGCAAGCCGAGGACGACGGCGACAGTGGCAAGGGAAAAACTCCCTGAGACGGCAGTATGAAGTAACCTTGAGAGGAACCAGACGAGAGAAGCCAGTTCACTACTCTTACTTTCTTGGACTACTTTTGGTATGTCCTAACCACTGCAGACCAAAAACATCCCTTCCCACAAGAGCTACAGTTTTGGAGTTGCCCTGACCCAGTCTTCTAGCCATCATGACCTACCAAAAAGCAGTCCAAGAAAGGAAAAGCAGTGAACCAGTGTCAAGGTCATGGGCGACCAATGCCCACTCGTTTTCATAGGGAGCGAAGGCTGACCCGTGTAGTCCGATCCAATAGGAGAGTCACTGTAGAGGTCAGATGGATAAAATGGTTAGTGCTGGTTCCGATCGCTAACAGGGGGACCTACTCAACATCAGGCAGGTGGTCATTACATTATGGCTGATTGGTGTATGTTACATTACATTTATTACCTTGGGTATGACAACTAGTAATCTATTCTGAATTTCTGAAAATCTATTCTGTGTTGTCTGTTTTTTGGTTTCGTGCTCTTCCTGATTTCCTACAGTTTCCTACATTGTATATTAACAGAGGTCCTCCTGCTGAAAGTAATGCCCACCATGTTGTTACGATTGGGTCCAGGCCGTTCTCCGTCCAGTCTCGTGGGCATCTTCAGGCCACCGTACTTCTTCCAGTAGGTCCAGCAGGAGGCGCACAGTCTGCACTGCATGTTCGCAGGTCCCCAGGAGTACCACTGATATGAGCTGGTGGCTACACACACACACACACACGCATACGCATACAGAGCGAGAGAGTGAAAGCTAAGCAAGGCCCCGCCTTACAAATTGTGTATGTATTAACATAATTTACACGCAGTTTTTGAGATCTTATAAAATGCAAGGTACGAGTGCGAGACTTACTATAGCAGCTCTCGCATGCACGGCCCAGTCCTGCTGGCTGACTCATTGC
>JAOVVA010000002.1:11400872-11442962 GCA_028565275.1 Leiocassis micropogon | reverse complement strand
GGCTTTTATTGTCATTCCAACCATATACAGTTTAGTACACAGTGAAAGCATATATACACATACTTTCTACATTTAACCACTAATACCCTACTTTCACACCAGCAGTGCTGACAGCAGCTCACACCACGCCTTAGCCGCGCCACATGTATGAAGCACCCGAACATGTTTGATGATTCAATCGTAAGGCAGTCATTTTGGAGGCCGACTCCGCTTACAGCAGGAAAGACTGGATATCCTTAATCACAGCTCCAATTATTCCAGTTCGGAACGACAGCTTACACCATTCAAGTCTTCACAACAGGAACAAGGCTACGCAGCCGTGTAAGAAGTAAACACACGTTTCAGAGGAAAAGAGATAGGAATCTTAAAACACCCCCTTTTCACATGTCTTTAACAGGATTACGAGGGGTGTTCAAGGCCACTCAAGTGATTTTTGATTGGGAGAAATGAAACACAGTTGAAAGTAAAAACCTCCCTTTATTTCACACTTATCTCAGCATTTCACCAGTGCTTCAATACGATCGAGGTAGAAAGTTTTTCACAGTACGCCGGAGCTACGATTGGACTGCCTGCTTTACATCCAAAATGCAGGAACTCAACTGATGGCCCAAACATGTGGAAATCACTTGGAGCAAGGTCAGGACTGTATGGGGGGTTTTGGAGCAACTGCCAGCCGTGTTCCTGTAATATGCAAGTGATGTTTGTGAATGATTGTAATTTCCATAGACAAATGTGTCTCTTCTGCAAGAGTGACATCTATTCATTTTTACGGATCAGGCATTCCACTCCGGTGGAACAACTGCAGTGGGGTTCGAACCACCTCGGCCGGGATGGTCATTCACGGACATACAGTATGACCTTCTTTAAAACGTTTGCACCGTTTAGATGTTTTACTGCAGATAAGAGTCTCATCTCCGAACTGGTCTTGGATTCTTCTGTATACGTCAACCAGTTTTACACCTTAATTTATGGGGAAATTTCATCATCACAAGTCTCGGTTTGACTTGACCTCCCCTTGTATAGGTTAATTTAAAGAAACGTGTGAAACACCAACAGAGGGATAATCCGGGCCTTCAGAAAAACATTTGCGTTGTCAGAAAAAAAACCTTTAAGCTGCTAAAGGAAAGTTATCAAAGTATTAATAATGAATTAATAGCTAAACCTTACATGTCCAAAAACGTAAGAAATGTGCATGTACATACATTTTATTATTAACAAGAAGAAAAATTCAATGTTTCAACCAAAAACTAAAATAGTGCTTTACTCAACAGTTCTGTGCTGAAAGCAGTGCTGGGTGTTTTGCCATAAGAAGGAAAAAAAAAAAATTCAGACTACATTCTAAACTTCCAAATAGTACAAATATGAACTGTATAGTCAGCAGTTTGGAAATGATGCAATGACGAGCCTTGGCAGTGAAGCATCGCTTCCTGAAGATGATCTCCACAATCAATTCTATCTACACACACACACACACACAAAGACAATACATAATGATCCTTATGGAAAAATATTTAAAAAGAAGCTTATACGTCAACGTTGTTGAATTTTTTTTTTTTTACCGGGACTAGTCAGAAGGTGTGGATTTATTTTCTATAACAGTATCTGCAAACAGCTTGCCTGATGGCCGCCCTACATAATCGAACAACAATTAAGATGTACAGGATGTAAGGTGTCTCGATCAGGTGTGTTTTCCACCAAAGGAGGATTTCTTGGGAACATAAAAAGCTGTGTTTATTTCTCCAATTAACTTAAACCTTAACAGCTTTAATACTGTAAGTAATAACATGTCTTATCTTGCCATGTAGATCTTCCGCAGCATTAAATGTTAATAAAATGTAATTAGAAACTGCAATCGCTGGCAAATCGCTGTGGTACAAGTGAAACAAAACACTTTGCAACATGATATTAAAGAAATCCTAAACAAAATCCACTTTCTGTTGTGAATAATTTTCTCTTGTGAAATTAAAAACTGCTAGGTTCACTCAGTTTAAACTAAAGTCTGATTTCTCCCCTTAGTGTGGTTCATTTAAGCATGTCTGAACATGGCAAACAAACGAGACTCTTTCTGGATGTGGGCTTGGTCGGGTCCCAAACAAGTTTCGGAGCAGTTGTAGTGAGAATGTGAACCGACCTCGATCCAAACAAACTACAAGCAGCGCTCTGCACATCTGAGCCAGGTGTAAACTCTATGTTTGCTTGTTTACCGGACACATCTGTACATCTTTCTACATTCAATGTCAAATGTTGGCTGCAATGTGAAACAGTGTTGCATTATATGCCATAGTTTCGCTTGCTATATTTACCAATAATAACTACAGTGATGAGATAATACCAATTGTTAAGCAAATTTTGTTTTTCTTTGAAATATTCACCAGTGCGTACGTCCTCATTCCCGCCCCTAACTCATGATCAGAGTAAACACTCTCACATGACATTCTGATTCACTTGGGTTGTTTTTGCCTTTGGTTTCACACAAGTTTACAATCTGGTCCTGTGATTCTGACTCCTGAAACAAACTACAGGTTTGAGAACCACCTTGTACCTTGCACAGACCACACTAAAACTGTAATGCGTTAGCTGCAAAATACTAGGATACACAGATCTAATGGCGACAGGACTGGGAGGTCCCCTGTTCGGTACTTACGCGCATGTTTGTCTGCCAGGGCGACAAGTGTAGCGGAGATGTCTCTGCGTCTGTAGAAACACACCACTTTGGCCTCCACGTTCCCATTCGCCGTCTGCAAATTAGCATGAAAAGCTTCATAATTCAGGAAAAGGCCGAACATGCAGGTGAGGATTGAAACAGAATGACAGATTTAGACCTCTCCTATTCCCTGTACGCTGAAGAAAGGAGTGCACTAAACAAAGAAGGAGGAGATGTGTCAAGAAAAAAGGGAGTACGAGAGTGAAAGCTGTGAGAACGGATAGTTGCGAACATTGAGGTTGGCAGTTGAGACAGACAGTCAGACAGCGCATAAAACATTCAGCAAATGTCTTGCGGAAGAATTGGCAACATGCTCTGAAGGACACAATGATGGACTTTCACTCACCTTGTTGAGCTCCTCTATTCTCCTGATGAGCAGTGGGTTACTGGAGGAGTTCTCAAAGTAAACATAATCTGGGAATGGGAGGGAAAAAAGAAAGAGAGAGAGAAAGTGAGAACAGTTGTCAGTGTTGGCGTGGGCAAGTCGTCAGCACCAGCCGTCCTCTCCTCCTGAGGGCTATGGGCCATTTGTTGCACCAGTGAACTCCAGGCTATGCTCATACAGTGTTTCCCACATGTCTGAAATATACCTGCGGTGGTAGCCAGCAGAATGGGCCAGCATTCTGACAACAAATATGACCTTTAACACAATGTTTAGATTTATTGCATATTTCTATTAATTTCACATTTCAGGAGATCCAACCTATTGACCAACTCCTCCATCTACCTATATGTGAAGAGTAAAAATAATAAATAAATAAATAAAAAAGTTAATGTAAAGTTAAGAACTAAAGCACAGATTCATAAGATCACGTATTTTATGATTGTTTTCATGACCAAAGAATAATATGAACATTTTGAGAGTTCCACATTTTTGCAATGATGATACAGTGTGATGTCTGAAGCCTCCTCTACACACACCGCCAGGATTTCCGTATAAGCAGGATTTATAAAAATAAATAAATAAATACAGTGAAAGCTCGGATTACGAGTAGCGTGGTTTGCGAGTGTTCCACAAGACGAGCAAAAATGTAATAAATTTTGACGTGGAATACAGAGCATCACACATCACGTGATCACAACTGAGCCAACGGTTTTTCTCTCTGCAGAATTGTGGGTAATCGTCTCCCCTGCTGGGTCTTAGTGCGCGTCTCTCACTGGTATAATCAACATCTGTGCATGCGAGTACTGTTTAATAGAACACTGTGACCACTTGTGCACGTAAAAAATATTTAATTTTGTGTCTGTATGCATGCGTGTACAGCGCGCGTGTAAAGCAAAAGCAAGTCTTATTAGAGAGGTTAAAAATCCATTTTCTCTTTCTGCTCAAGGCTCAGCCTGCTCTTTGTGGGTGTGCGCGCGTCGATGGACACCGTGCCCCACACACACACCTCCTACTTTCACCTTCACAGAAACACACACACTCTTTCTTTCTGCCCTACACAGAAACACTGCTCTGTCGCGATTCAAAAGGTAAAGTGCAGGTTAATTTTTAATTTATTTTTACTTTTCAGCAGTGATTCCGTTAGTGTTGCTCAATCGAGTGTCATTAGAGAGATTTCTTGTTCATTATTATTATTTTTTTTAAAACAGTGTTTCCGTTGTGTGCGCACACGCGTGTGTGAAAAGAGTGAAGAAAGGGTAACTGTAAGATGAGAAGGGGGAGAGGGGAGCTTACTTTAGATTCACACGTACACACATACACAGCGCCTGCGCGCACAAACGGAAAACGGTTTTACTAGTGTTTTGGAATACGAGCCCGCTTCCAGAACGAATTAGTAATAACAATTAAAAAAAAAAAAAAAAATACTAGTTAAATTGGTAAATCAAGTAAATCAGCACCTGTGAGGATTAACTTTCCTTTGTTTTGTTTTTTTAATAAAAGCCCATTAACTGAGAGAAACTATTTCTCTGCAGGGCATGTGCAACCATCAGTATTGCTCTTCTTATTCTTTCTAGGCCAGCCGGCATCCGCTGCATTTACTGCCTCTCAGTACACCGCGAGACGGAACTGTCCGCTACTACTGAAGCTAATCGATCATAGGGGTCATCATTCTTTCAAACTGATTTTTACAAAGGGTGGGCAGGTGGGCCCACCCAAGTATACTACATGTATGGGAAACATTTGTCATAGGTTTTTGCATGATGGCAGTCTAGTCCTTTATTTAACTTGGTACTGAAATTATGTACACTCAAAAACTGTGTGTATGAAGCCAAGGACACCTGTCTAACCACTTTCTAATGAAGCACCTACTTGTCATGATTAATATAAATGTATAACATTTATTGTATATTATGTGTTCGACTATAGAACCTCCTATATCATGTTAATAGTACATTGCAAACTGACTACAACTACATGGTATAACACATAATAAATGAACCGAACACATTTAATCTGTAATATCTGCGCAACAATGGTCAGATCCTAGCCCGTGTTAATTCACGCCCCCATTCCTCTTTCAGTTTCTCCTTCAATCCTTATCCTTATTATTGCCTTTGGCCTGACTCCAGGTGTGCAGGCTTATGGCTCAGTGGGTCGCCCCTGTAGCCTCAGACTCTGTGCGAGCTCTGGGTGTAAACTTGCTAATGTCGGGGCCTCTGGCACACTACACCCCACACACACCGTTACAAACAATCCTGAGTTGTAACCCTTACCACACCAAAAGAAAAAGCAAGGAAGCCAAGAACTAAACACAGTCTGGCTGATTGACCTTTTTGTTCTTTCACAGAGTAAACCCCCGACACAATAAACCAGACTTGTAGCTAAATTTGCATCATGCAAAAGCAGACAAATCAGTAAACAGCGCGCCGAGGACAAGCAGACTGTGTCTGAATTTTCAGCTTTTCAATTCGAAGTGTCTCAGCAGGCTAATAGGTTAAAGTAGGCTGCTAATGTACAGTAGACGCAGCAGAGTAGTCTTTAGATTTGCTCAAAAAAAAAAAAAAAAAGGAGAAAGGCAAAAAATAAAATCCTGCAAATTTCTATTTGACATGTTTAAACAAAAGCTACTCGGGTTACCTTATATATTTTATGGTACTGCAATGAACATTTATCCTGCAATCTCATCATATTACTGCTGTTAAATTGCCTTAGCCAATAGTTTTTAGACTAATTAAATAGGTTTCTAAGAGTGTAGCCGTGCATGCGTGTTGGCGTTTTACTGAGCTTGTGGGCTGCTAAAGAATCTCTGATTTGCTCACCCTTGTGAGGCAAAACCCTGGCATAATGCCGTCACTGGTGTACCTCACAAACTTGTGACTTTACTACAGTAATGTGGACAGGTGACCCTTACGCTGTAAACAGAAATCATTTAGAAGAATGACGAATTTTACCCTCACTAGTAAAATGGGGAATTTTCAACCGCTGCACTATACCCAATGCCTCGAGCGGCAGGGCAGCCTCAGTGATGGTCCCAATAATCCCTGAATAAAAGTGGGAGGGGCAAGTCTGGAAAGGCATCTGGTGTAAAAATCTGTCAAAATCAAACTTTGCGACTTGTTCGATCCAACATAGTGATCCCTAATACGAGCAGCTTAAAAAAAATAAAATAAATAAAAAGTACACTTTCATACTAGGCTGCATCCCAAACCAATTATGTGCCTAAACAACAAAACAGCCAAACAGTCTAGCACCGTTCACTCAATTCATACAGTATATTACTACACTGACTCCAAAGTTTCATTTATAACAGTTTAAAGCAAATTATTTGCCAAGTTTGATTAAAATTGTAACAAAACGTTCTGCTTTAATTGGGATTTTTATAAAAATCATGATGCGTATTGCAATCAATCGCAATACAAATCTAATTGGAACCTACAGTAGGTATCCTGATAACAGGATTGTTGATTCCCATCCCGACATGTTGTATGCCATCCAAAGATATAGTTTATAAACGAACATGTTGATCCATTACTGTTATTGAGGACCAGGTGAAAGAGTAAAACATTTGGCTGCTCCACTAATCTCACAGAACGTTGCTGTGTTGGTTTGCGTCTCTCGGCATCGGCGATGGCTCTGTGCACCTCCATGGGCAAAGGACGCAACATATAGTGTAAAGAGCAAAACTCTTTTGTGTGTCTTCTGGTGGCTTCAACCATGTCCTCTTTTTGTCTGAGCTCATATTAACCACAAGCTGGAGATTTACCGTATTAACCACAAGCAGAAGCATCCTCGCAAAGAAACTAGTTTAGATTCCAAGTAGAGATTTTAATGACTGATCCTTAATCAGATAACTGACAGTAAAAAATGTTTCCTATTGAAAATATATTAACCGACGTTTGTTTTGCATGTAGGGAACCTCAACAACCTACAGTAGCTGTAATCTAATGTTAGCTTATCCATCCTAACTAGCCAGGCGTCTCCTGCTTATACCTCATACGATCCACTTCGTCTTCTGCCTCCGTCGCAAAATTAATCACTGTTGTTCCAAAACCCTTTCGGTACACCGACTGTTTAACAGCATGAGCTGTCCTGTGTTCGCCTATGAGTGCGTCCAAAGAGGTTGGGCTATTAACAGACGAGTCTGTGTATGTGTGTGTTTGAAAGACGGCCTGAGTGAATCAATGCCCTGAACCAAATAAATAAGACTTTACCCATTTTAGATAATAAAATAATAGGAAATTTGTAGTTGTATGTGCTGGCCAGTATTGATTAGGGATGGGAAACACCAGGGACCGCCTGACGCAATATAACGATACCGAGGTATCAGTTCGCTTTGCATTGCTATTCTGCCAACATCATGCTTTTATAAATACTCCAATTACATTCGATTTGTTATAATTCTTAACCAACTTTACAAATAATGCCACACAGGATCCTGTGCTGCCTGCCCATTTTTGAATAGTTTAGAGTACATCACCTGTAGGATTCTAGATGAATAGCACAAATTCACCACCTCACATGCCAAAATCTAGAGATGACGATAAATCTCTGAATCAACTCTTCTATCTCATGTTGACAATTGTTAACAATTAAACAAGATAAAGATAAATTAAATAAGATTGATTGTTAACATGTTCGACTATCTGTTAAGGAAAAAATAAATTGCAAGCCTAATTCTCAGCATCTATAGGTCATTGTTGGCCACCGAGTGGCCCATCTGTAAAGTGCTCATAATGCCCTAATGTGTTACGCTGCCCCCAACGGTGTGTGAGAGCTCGCAGTTCAAAAAAAAAAAAAAAAAGATGCGGTTGGCTGAAGTCACATGGCTCGGAGGACACGTGATAAACACGTTAACCCTGACTGGTTCATTTGTTTGCATTAGGATTTATCATCATATCAGCTTCACAGGCTATTTCATGGCAGATAAACATTAAACTAATTTATACAAACCAACATAATATTTTGTCATAATGCAAGGGATTTAAAGGATAGAGGAAATTTTTTTTATTAAAATAATAATAAAATAAATAAATATCACATTATAACATGGTCTTGGCCAGAAGAACAAGATTTACACAAGGTTCCTTAGGTGCACTTTTGCTAAAAATTGTAAAAAGCTTTTCTGGTTTCGTCTTGCAGAATAATTTTTCTTTTTATTTTGTTCTGGTAGAAATTGTAACCCTGACTGGTAGTAGTAGCCTTAATGTGGGAGTGCCCTGATTACGGTTGGGAATTGAATACAACTAAATTAGGGAGAAAATGTTGAACCCTCTCTAGAAATCAGTGTCCATTTAAGAGTCACAAATGAATCTTGTGTTTGGAAAAAAAAATGATTGTTCTTTTTGGTTGAAGATAAAGACTCATGTCACACACCTTGAACAAGCACCATATTCACTTTAATACTACGAAGTTGAGAGGAAACCAGAAATTCAATGTTGTTTAAAAACAGAGACGGAAACCTGTACAATAGCCAGCACTGAATAAAGTACACCAGCACTGACAAAAACCTACATGATTTTTTTATTAATTTTTTTGGTTTTCCATCATGCCATAGTGGAGGAACAAGCTACATATTTAAGACAGCTTGAAACGTCTGTGCTTTTTGCTGTAACACGCCCTGCGCTATACACGCATCATCTTCTAAATCCTTGCAAGACCTCAGAGACCTGACGAAAAGGGCACAGCGTCCTCTAACCACAGTAGCGCTGTTTACATGACTTGTACCATCTTACCATAGTACAGTACCTTACTATGACACAGACATCTGTTCATAAGTACCAGATGTTTAAGGTGTGAATTCTGGTTAGGAAAGCATTATCAATACAGCATGTAAAAGAAGCTTTCTACTAAACAACAACAACAAACGAGAATGCAACAGAGATACTTGAAAACACACAAAATCATCTGTTTGGTCTCAGATTGCAGTTCAATGCGTGTCAGAGACAAGGAGATGGTGCAGACCGCACCGCTTTCCTGTATTTTTTATTTTTTTATTTTTTTAAATGAGCTCAACTTCTTCCAGAGGTTTTGAGGCCCGGAGCAAAACCTGGCATGGACTCGGAAGGGCGAGAGCCTCGTGAGTGGTCTGTGTGTCACAACTTGAGGAGCTGTAAAAAAAAAAAAAAAACCTAGAGGCGATGTCTCTCACAGCTCATCGTGCCAGGATTTCTACCATTCTGCCCTGCATGTCTGCACCCACGACGTCAGTTAAGCCCTCACCCACATACACACACAAACACACACCACCAATCAGCATGCTGCACAGTTGGTGACATCACAGTGCAGTCAAATTTCCTGGGATCCAATACGGGCATGTTGCTGAGCTTTAATGAGATAGAGAAAAAGAGAGAGACAAGTTGAATCTAACCAGGTCAGGTGTGTGGAGAAGTGAGGCAGACAGAGAGAGAAAATAAAAAAGACAGAGATTCAGACAGCGAAAGACAGAAAGATGCAGAGAGAGACAGACAGAGAAAGAATGGTTCCTGACCTGGCCACATCTTGTATAGGTTTAAGTGCAAGGAACACACTCAATCCACACCTCAGGACATTTCGACTGGGCTCCAAGGGACATCGGTTACTATGGCAATGTCTGTTCATTTAAGCTTATGTTCTCACACACACACACACACACACACACTTCCAGTGCTTCACTCACTTTCTCTTTTTTTGCCTATTTTTGATTTCCATCAAGCAGGTTTGCTACAGCTGTTTCAAACCACAAATGCCCATCTCTATACCCTTTGCATTCAGTCAATTGCTTTCTATGCATACAAACAGACTGGCAGAGAGAGACAGACACGCTAGAAGGTAAGGGCAACAACAAAAGTGGGAACAGGAAACGTGAAATCTTTCATGGACTAAAAAACAGGCTCAAGAGTCTCTGCCACAGAGAAAGAAAAAAAAAGAGAAAAAAAAAAAAACTACTGAAACGAGAAACTATTGAACGAGTGATAAAGCTGCTGTCTCAACTGACAATCACCCGAGTGCAGTAGTGAGATAACTGGTGTTAAGGAGGAGCTGAGCAGAGCGCCGCAGCAACTAGGCGAAGCATCATGGCCCGATGAGGCAACTTCTCACACAGCACGTCAGTCACCCTGTGGAGAAAGATTATATCTACTGAACATTAAGAGAACATGGGCTGGGTGATATGATGATATAATGGCGATATTGTAGTAACCTGTCACAATACAATATGCTTTTCTGAGAGGCCATTGATATTTTATACAATATTAGTCTTTAAATTGGAAAACAATGACATTTTTCAGTTTTGTAGGGTTAAATATTTCACATTTGTTTTCTAAGTAGAGATGGGAAACACCGGGGTTGACCTGATATGATAATCAATACCTTGGTGCCTGTTCGAGCTATATGGCGATTTTATAAATATCCCGATTCGATATCACGTTTCTTTTTTACACTTTTAAACAAACTTATCAAATACTTCACTCCTACTACACAGAACCAGTGCGTGAATAGTTTTTCCTCTATAGCCAGTAGGGTTATAGGGGAACTGTAACATATTACCAACTCTGATTGGAAAAAAAAAAAAACTGGAACTGGATGGATACAACTTTATCGCTTTAGGTTTTAGGAACGTACTGTAGAATAGGCTCAGACTCTAGAACCGCTCTCTGAGACGTTTTTATTTGCACATCTGAGACTTCCGGGTTTAGAATTCGTCCAACCAGATGCACACTGAGAAAATGCAGACCCACTAGCAACTCATGTGCGCTACAATCATCAGTAAGTACATGGGTACAAACGCACAGATCATTGAGGAAGATGGTATATGCATTCACTGCTGAACATGGAAGAAATAATAACAGACCCATGTTTACGTCTGAAAATGTTTTTGTACACATTGAATAAAGTTGCTGCATGGAGGCGTAATGGTTAGTCCAGTCACCTCCAGGGTCGTGGGTTCAAATCTAACCTCCAGTCTGTGTACAGAGAGTTTGCATGGGCTCAGCATTTTCTCTGTGTTTGGTGGGTTTGCTCCAGGAACTCTGGTTTTCCCTACAGTCCAAAGACATGTGTAGACTGACTGGGTTTCTAAATTTGGTGTGTGTGTGCGTGCACACGCCTGTCGGCTGCCAGAAGTTTGGGCTCTCTTACTATGCGATATGCCATGATGTCAAATCCTGATGCGTACTGATGATGGTAGAAACGTCTTTGTGCAGCGCTACAATATTTTAGTCGTATCTACCCATCCTTAGCGATAGTCAACCACAGCTGAGACTGGTCAACTGGTCATGTACTCTCCTTCCTGTCAATTACGGAGTCGTCAGGAACTGGTGTCCAACAACAGCCTCTCTCAGAGACGCACGTTATCCCTCACCTTCTCGACCTGGAAGCTGTTGTGCTACATGAGAAATGTGGCTTGTTATCTTAATCCTGCCTGAACACCCCCAAGCAAATATTTGTTAAAGTTGGCCAGTTAAAAATTATTACATGCAATAGGGGTCTAATGGATCATAAAACTCTCAGTTTGGGGTGTTTACAGTTTCTGGTGACGGACTAGGTTTTTTTTTTTTTTTTTTTAGATCACCAAAAAATAAATATGTACAAAATATTTCAATAGAATCTTATAATAAAATACTCAGTACTGCAATTAAGGTGCAATATAAAGCAAGATGAATCTATAGACACTTATGAACACTTATGGAATTATGTAGTACAAAAAAAAATAAACATTTTATATTTAAGCAGTTTCCCATAAATCGGAAATATACTTAGCCCTTAGAACGGGCCGGCATTTTATAGGGCTTTACAGCATTAGGCTTGCGTAGTATAAGGTTGACGTCCTTTTTTTCAGCACAATCTAGGCAATATGAAAAACTGAATTTTATTTCTTTTTAACCAATGATACAACCATTACTAAATAAAAACAAATCATTAAAAAAAAAAAATCATAAAATGGGTCGCATGAGCATAGAAATGGCAAATATTTTTATGGTTGTTTCTGTGATTATTATTATTATTATTTTTAATTGGTCCAGTGCTGTGTTGCAGCTCGGATCTGCGCTGCATTAGGGTTAATCCTCCTCTATATCTATTTTTTTTTTTTAAGAAGAACCCACTCATTGTGTGAAACTGTGTTTCTCTGCAGAGCATGTGCATTAGTCAGTACACCCTTCTTTTTCTTTTTACAGCAGCTGGCATCCGCTGCATTTACTGCCTCTCAGTACACCGTTCTGGCTCTACCGCTCATGAACCTGTTTATTCAGCTAGAGAGAACGGTCTGCTACTAGTTAATCTGGCCCGCCCAAGTTTACTCTGTGTGTGGGAAACACTGTTTAGATTGTCCAAAGTAGCTACATTTAGCCTTAATGACGGTGTGGCACACTCATTATTTATGATTAGTTACCTGGAATGGTTTTCAATTCACAGGTGTGCCTCGTCAGTTCACTTGTGTCATATCTTACCTTCTTGATTCAGCATTCAGATCACGCTGCATTCAGGTGTTGGCTTATTTACTTGACTACGATCACAGATTGCGATATCAGTCATGCTTATTGGTGACATTCACTCAGAGTAAAACAAAACACTATTAATTCACCAACCAGGCCAGAGATTAACAAATGACTCATATAACGCAATTGCTCCTCTCATGTCTCTTCCTCATTTACGGCTCTCCACTATCACTCACTTGACATGTAACATGGAGGCAGCCCTGAACGGACTAGTCGGTTTACCATACTCCTGCTGTGCATGCTCAATTTATCAACGCTGTGATATTCCAGCCAATCAGAGGCTGGGGGGGGGGGGTTCATTCTGACCACCTGTTCGGATCCTCTGCATGCACTCAGTGTCCCTCAATCCATACGTGTCCAACCAAACCATTTTATTCTCATGTTGCTCATCATCGCATACATTTATATAATCGGTATTATTTTATTATTAGAGTGTCAGCAGAAACTGTTTCTGGTGACTGCCTCATGAGGTTCAATGAGAGAATGCCAAAAATGTGCAAAGCTGTCATCAAAACAAAAGGTGACTTCAAAAATATAAAACATGTTCTTGGTTATTTATCACATTTTTATTGACTGCATAATTCCATATTTGCTCTGTCATAATCTATCCATGTCTTCACTATTAATAGACAATGTTAATATGATAAAAAATAAAGAAAACAATTTGAGGAAGATGGCGTGTCCAAACTTTTGAATGGTAGTGTATACCAAGGAGAAAGTGTAAACTCACAACAGAGAAACAATATTTGAAAGAAAGCAAAAACAAAAGCCTTTGTCAAATATCTACCATCTCTCCCTTTCTCTCTCTCTCTAACTGTTTATATATTGAAGTAGCAGAAAAGTATTTTCTTCACACACCCCAACTTGTATGGACCAGGGTCAGCCATGATGCAGCGCGCTGGACCAGAGAAGATTACAGGCCCAACAGTGGTGGTGCTGGATGTTGAACCACAGACCCCCTTATCATTAAGCCAAAGTGTAAACCACTGTTACCCTGCCAGGGAACAATACTGAGGGGCTGAACCCAGTACATATCCAGGGGGCTCCCAATACTATATTATCATGATACCTAGGTGCTGATTCAATATGGATTGCGATTCTTTTAGTCTAACGATTTTATAAATATGCCGATTTAATTTCTTAAATTTCATTTGAATTTCATTTGAAAGTTCACAAATAATTCACCCCTACCACACAGGATGCTGTGGTATGTGATTGAATAATTTAGAGTAGGATCATAGAGGAAAGGTATTTTAAAAAAATAAATAAATTGATGCAAGAATTGCCACACAAAATCACAATATGTACCCGAATTGATTTTTCCCCATCTATATTACACAGCAAACTACAAATGCTAACATGTACCACAGCCGACATGTTCTGGAAAACCAAGCCGCTGCTGTGTCACTGATGGGAGACTGCAAATGGAATTTGCCCCAGAAAAGTAAATTCAGGTCTTTGCCACAGAGCTCCTTGGGTTTTTTTTTTGTGGAAGTTAAAAAAGTATGTCTGTACTATTAAACAATAGACTTTGGGCCTAAGCAATGACATGTGTATTATAGCTGGCAGAGAGCCTTGGAGCTGTGGGGAGTCCAGTGAAGCATCTCACTCAATGCTTTAAGGCATTAAAGTTCTTCTGTTTAGTCAGGACAAATTAAGGCAACTAGAGGAACCCATACTACCCATAATTTCTTATTGTCCGTCAGCTCCACATGGCCTTGTTCTCTGCCACCACAGAACTGTGACAAGCAACTCTGCATATTTCCATGGTTGATAGCTGTGGTCAGCTTTGGGCTTCTTTTTTTTTTTTTTAAAGATTTTTTTGGCACTTTCCGGTCAGCACTGAAGTTCGGGTGAGCCCCAACTCAAAGAAGAGGCAAACAAAGCCAAATCAGGACAATGAGCTCCGCAAGAGGAAATTCCGCAAGGCTACCTTTTGCCATCATGTGCAGTGAAGACAAAGAAGAAAAGGCAGCACTGAGACAAGCTTTGTCTTCGTTCTCCAAGGCATTGTTTTTCAATGATGGCTCGGCATTCAGATGCAAAGCTTGACTGTTCAGGAAAGAGGAAATTGCCTTTGTGCTGTTGATGGCACAGATTTACCTTGGGCATCTCCACTAATTCAGCATTAAGGAATGAGTCAACAGCGCTGCTGCGTCTGTGCACTTCAGCTTGCACGATTAGTTGCATATTAATCATTATTAGCAATTTTGGGCTTGACGATTTGCTAAATCACAAAAGGCTCCAACTAATGCATCCATTTAGTAGTATGCCTCCTGCATTAAAATTCAAGCGTTACTAGTTGTAAACAACATTACCCACAAACTGAGAGCTTCAAGGAATTAAGCACGGATGCCCAATCTACGCCGAGCGCTCTGACTGCAGTCTGACGAACAGCAGGCATCCCCGCAGAGAGAGCAGATACTTTGTATTAAAATGTGCCGTGTGTCTCTGCCAATGTGTCAAAGTGAACAAAGCACCAACATCAAACCATGTTTTAGGATTGCACAAAACTGTATAAGGAATCTGTTCGTATGCTGCGTTTAGGACAGGACAGGCTCAGGTCTTGGGTAGACCAAAGGATGATTTCAACCAAGGATGCTGCTTCTGATTGAGCGACCGTAGTTTGGAATATCTACTGAATATGAAAAAAAAATCTGTTTTTATTTTTTTATATGTTAATGATTTCCACCTCACTTTTTCTTAATTGAAAAAAATTCTACTTCGCCGGATTCTGATACTGAATCTCATGCGCTCATTCGGCAGAGCATGGGAGAACATCGGGCCCGAGGGGGAGAGCGGTCATCAATATGTATCAGGTGTTGCAGAGGCTGGAGGTACAGTGTCCCATTGAGGTTCTTTAATGGTCAAAGAGCCTGAGGCCATTTACAGCCTCAGCAACACAAAATGTTGCAAACACTAAGAAAACAGTGTAAAGACATCCCAATCCACACTACAATCTTTCCCAACACGCTGATAAAGGAGTAATCGGCCACATCCGCATCCACAAAGAGCCGTTCCCTGATAGAGAGGGCTTGATGTCAGCAAGATGATTTGAACTGCACTCATTATTTCTCCGTCTTCTATATAATCCTGATATAAATCCTCTGAGCGCCACACACTGTCCCTGATACCGACAATAATTTAGCACCCGAGTCAGTCCTCTGCACACCTTGTTTGTCAAATTACACAAAACATCAGTGGCGTGATAGAAACATCCATCATATGCTAACTTCAGACTTACAATCCCTCTGGTCCAGATCTCTTCCTCTACCATTTGGCAATGTGATTGTAAGGATTGCTATTAGGGCTTATATTCACTTCTACATTACTCCTGAAACACTGGATAGGCATTGCACCATGAAAGTGAGATGCATGTCTCCACTGTGCCCGTTTTGCATAAACTGGCAACAGAAACTTCCGGACAGTCGGCTTAGTTACTAAAAGTACCTCAGGTATCAGGTCAAGGCTGATACGTAAAAAGCTTGGATACTGGAAAAATAAAATAATAAAATAAAGAAAAATAGGAATTGGAGCAAAAAAAAAACACTAAATCAGATCAGGTGTGATATTTATTATAATAAGAATACATCATAAGAACAACAAGAACAATAATATAAATGTTATAGATATCAATGACAAAAATATATTTAAATAAAGCATTGTGAGTGTGAAAAGTACATACAGTGTACAGACTACATCCACAAATTAGAATACTTTCACATTTTAACACTTGCCTGACTCACATTTGTCCCGTGCTTGAGCTCCATCACACCTATCTAGTCATCACAAAAATCCAATGTCACCAGGCACGCTCTGTATCCTAATCTGTATCTCATTTAGCACCATCAATGTTATAATCTACATATTTCCTCACCCGTCCACTGATGTATTACTCAAAACCTGTGACGTCAACTGACAAAAGAAAGGACATTAAATGTCTTAAAGCACACACCTATTGTGTCAGGTTTGTATAACGTTCACCTAGTAATAGAAACTTGTACAGTGTGGACTAGTGACTACTTAGAGGACGTCGATTCCGGGTCTGTCCGAGCTGATACGCAAAGCTCTGTTATTGAGATCATATAAAATAATATATATATAATTTTTTTAAAAGTACACACATATACCAATACACACACACACCAAATATAGACAGATATGTGCCGCAATACATGTACTAAAAGCGACAGGAGATATTATGCCTTGATATAAAGCCATATATACAATTGAATTTTATATTGTACTGCATAAAGCCTTTTATGAACAGTAAAGTGGTAATTCTTACTTGGTCTCTGTGACTTCAGCTGTCACTCAGGGTTGTAAAAGATGCCAAGGCACAAAAACCTATCCTAAAATATGATTCAATCTTAACATGTAAAGGAGTCCCGCGCTGCCCCAGCACAAGCACATCTGATTTAACACCACATCTATCTGATCATCGAAAAACTCTTCTTCATCATCATCAACAACACACAGCAGCAGACAAAGAGCCAGCATACGGCCTTCCAAGAGGCAAAGCAGCAAAGCGCTGAAGCTACTCTCATAATACTTTGCATTTACTCATTTGCCCACGTCCCAGATGCTGTTATCCAAGTTGAGCTAAGAGCATGAAGGTGACTCGAAGGACCCAACAGGGGCAGCTTAGCGATACTGGGATTCAAACCCATAACCTTCCATGTTAGATCCCTCGGCTCGGGGTCACCATCCCTCACGTTAAAGATGAAAAAGAAATCATACGGAAACTAAATAACTCGCCTCCTCCTAGGATTTGGAGACGTTTACAAATCAGAAATCAGGTTCGATTAATTAAAAAAAAAGAAAAAGATTTAATAATAACAATAAAAAAAAGAAACAATTAACATTTTAAGGGTGTTTCTATGCCATGTGAAGGATCGTAGAATAGTCTCTGATCAGGTTGTAGAGCTTGCTAACTTAGCTGAGACAAGATGTGGTTTCTCGAATTTCAATTTAACAAAGCTATCTGAGGGATAGATTAACCATCATGCCTGCACTCTTATGCAGGCTGTGTGTGTGTGTGTGTGTGTGTCTCTCTGTGGGTATATACTATCTGACTTCTCATAGCACTTCAGCTGATTGAAAAGTATCACTTCACAAGTCATCTTAAGGAATAATGTGTCTCACAGTCCTTTGAAGTCAGTCAGTCAGTCTTCAGCTAGCTAGTCAAAGTCAAGGCAGAGCGGCAGTGTTTCCGCCAGCAGTGTGGAACCCGCTCCATGCTGCTCAAAAACAGAACCACAACTTCAACATAAAGCCTTCAACCGTGGTCTCTTTCCTAAGCACAAACTTACAAACTTAAGGTAATGCTAAAACACTAGAGTCGATTGAAGTTTATTTTGGTTGTTTGTTTGTTTGTTTGTTTCTCCTTCTTAGGCAGTTCCCGAAACTGGACTCCTTCCTCTTCCTCCTCACACAGTCACCATCATCATCATCATCATCCACCACCACCACCATCATCATCATCATCATCACCCTCATCCTCTAGTCACACGCACAGCACACGCCACTTTAGCTTTTTAGAAAATAAAGAGGAAGGACAGAGCAAAGCTACTAGTTTCGGTCGTAGAAAAAAAGTAAACGATTCAAACGATACAAAACGTGCTCTCTACCTCCAACCCGGTACATATTGGCTGCCATGGCCGCCCCACGCTCCTGGTGTCTCCAGGTAAGGGCTGTGTGCTGCCGCCGTCGCTGCCACTGCCGCCGCTGAGCGCGCTGGAAAATGGTGGCTGGATCAATACGAAACGGAGCAGTACGCGTTCTTAAAGAGACAGTACACCTTTTCTTTCTGTAATCTGCTTTCCCGCGACCGGGCTAATTAAGGGCGACCGAGGAACGGCGCGTACAACTGGGACTCGCCCGCCGAACCGGAAGTGAATCTCGAGACGTTATAACAGCCAGTATGTGGCGGGATGAAGTTTTTAATTGAAGTAAGATGTTGTTGTTTTTATTACGTAATTAAAACAACATTTAATTGAAAGGCATTGCTGAGCTTCTTCATATCTTTCAGAATACACCGACTCATATGCAAAAGTACTACACTATACTATGTTGGTAGATAGGTAGACACAAATCCTGTTTCATTATTCCCACAACATAGCCAGTAGGTGGCCCCCAGTCCAGGGCAACTGGATCACTCACTCATTGTCTATACCACTTTACCCCTGTATACAGAGTCGAGGGGAGCCTAGGGGCAATTCCTGGAGACTTAGGGCACTAGTCGGGAGTACACCCTGGACAGGGTGCGAATCCATCTCACACACGCTACAAGCAATTTGGGGACACCTAACCTACACCCACCAAGCACAGGGAGAACATGCAAACTCGCACAATGACTTGAAGTGGGAATCGAACCCGACCCCTAGAGGTGCAGGGTGACAGTTCTAACCACTACACCATCGTGTCACCCTCCCGTCCTTTTCAGTAACAACTTAATTCTGGCCGGGATTGCAGTGGATCTGGAGCCTATTCTTTAAAGGGATAGTTCAGATTTTTTTTCAAGTCTGTTTTAAATCTAAATTAATGGGCATATCTGCAATGAATTGGCACCCTATACAGGGTGTACCCTGCCTCATGCCCTAAGCCTTATGTGGATTGGATGGTCCGCTGTGGCGACCCCTTCCACAACCCTTGTTCCATGCAAAAATGCATTCTAAAGTTCAGCTGAGACTGATATAAAACTTCTGAATTCCCACTGAGCTAAACTGAGTTATTATCTGGTTCTGGATAACCATACAGCTAGTACACCATAACTTACACCGACTCAGATTGGAGAAGATTATATGAGTCTCAGCTAAATGCTGGAATGCATTTTTACATGGAACAAGGGTTGTTGAATTTGGCTTTGATTACTTTCATTGTACTTAAACTCCAGGTGACAAACTTCACAGTTGGTGTGCAGAGCAGAAAAATGTATAACAACCAAAACCTTTTTTTATGTACTTATATGCACCTAAATTTTGATTTAACACACACTTAACAAAAATTCAAGCTAACCCTTTGAAGGAGAAGTCACTTATTCCAATCAATAATTTTTTTTGTCTAATTTAATGATAATTCCCATGTGGTGCACTAGCGTTCACTATGTGTGAGTCCCCCCAAAAAATTGGTGTTCATACACAGCACTGGCTCTGTAAATGGGAAGCAAACAAAGTGGTACAGACTGCCACATTACACAGTTCCAGCCAACATGGACAACATCGGCAACATGGAGCATTTATGCATGCTCAGTAATGTTTTGTATTAATATTGGTCAGCTTCCTCAGTTAGTGTTGCTGTCTTGGAAATGTGTGCCCTTAAATTTAAAGGGTGAAGCTTTTGGAGGAGCACGAAAGTAAGAAGGGATTTGTTGGTAGTCGAGTTCAAATATTAACAATTTCAAATATCAAAATAGATCGGATGGCACCATGTGCACACACGTTCATATGTACTTTCGCACACAGAAAGAGACGTTTAAAGCCATCTGTCCACTCCTTTGGTTGTGAACCCAGAAAAAAATCCATGCAGAAGAAAATATACAAACCTCCATAAAAGCTTAGGATCAACGCTGGAGCTCTGAGGCACCCACCAAACTGTATTGCCACTCCAGATGAATCTTTGAAAGAAGAATATAGACAAATGAGCGTTTTGTACAGTCAGCACCCTCAAATTATCAAATCTTGTTATCTCCAAATATGAACTAATTTGTGCATTTCTTGTCACCTTGACACAGTTTCTCAGAAACAACAAAGCATCACATGATAAAGTGGACTAAGGACTATTGTAACCATTACAACCAACCAGTCAACACCGAACATATTGCACTGGTAAGTGCCATGTGTCTTTCTGTCTGTTAATTCTATTAATTGTTTAACCATCATATAATTTTCACTGTGGTCCAGTCTGTGTTGGTAAAAAAAAAAAAAAAAAGTTTGCAAACTCTGACTTGCTGTAGCCTTTTACCCACAGGACATGACATCACTGACTGAAATCTCAGACAGAGCACAACTCTGATATCTAACTCCACTTTCACTATGATTCGTTTCCAATTCATTTTTTTTAAACCACTGCATTAGATTACTATTGTGCAATAGTGGGTGTGCCTACCTGGAACTATAAAATTGTGTACTTTCACAAAAAAGGACCAAGGAGCCTGTATTTGCACAAAACCCAGAAACCCGTGGAAAGTCGCTGCTTCCCTACATTAGCACCAAGCCTTGCCTTTATTTGATGGAAGGAAAACTTGAATCACTGCATTTTAAAAATTGCCGTTGTGGGTGGCATAAGTTCCAGAGCATTTTTGAAGAGAATGAGTCAGCATGTAAATAAGCGGAGCCAAGCGGCGATTGGGGTGACAGCAGGAAACACTTAGCTGTGTATTACCATGAGAGTAACAGCTCTCAGTACAACTGACAGAAAAAAAAACATTTGTGCTGAAGGTACAGAGCAAACCGGGCCTGCATGAAGGATGAATGTTACCAATGAGTTTTGGGGAGTTCAGTGAACTTCCTGTAGATGGGACACAACTCGTAGTCATTATTTATGCAGCTGGTGAACACTGTCTTATAAGACATTTGGAGCTTAGTGATGCTTAGCGATGTTAATATTGCTATTTCTTTTCCGTCAGTACGTGAAAGTTCAGGAAACACCAACAAGGTACACTAAAGGATATTTATTCTGGAAAAACATTCATAAATACTTTAAACTATGTACATATAGTCATGATTAATGTGAGATTAATATGGCCAGAATGGATGACTTGTACATGAACCTTCACAATTAACATATGATCTTTATTGGCCTTTAATATTTGTGTTATATTTTATACTGAAATTTTGAGTAAGCCTTTTTAGTTAATACTTGTTTCATTCACATATTTATCTTTAGCTCACCTCATCTGTATTCCACTATGTGTGTCTTCTCTTAAATTGTTGTCTTAGCTGCATTTCATTCGGTAGCTCCATGTTGGAAATCTATGTAATATGATATATTTAACAATGTTGGAAAATGGGAAGTAGGAGAAGAAGGTCTTGTTTTGTTTTAAAGAGTGAACACAATTACCTAACCACTACGCCTTGTGACCATTGTTGGGGGACGTTACTTTTTAAAGTAACTAATTACATTACAAAATTACTGTCTTGAAAAAGTAATCAGTTACATTACAGCGTTACTTACTGATAAAAGTAACTAGTTAGAGTACTTTTACATTGCAGAAAATGAAAACTCCTTTGTGATTCCTCATGCATGTTGTTTTAGTCAAGACCTTTATAATTATTCTACCATCATCAATCAGCAAAGTTTTCCCCATAGTCTGTTAACTACTAATACCCCTATCTCACCTACGCGGTTTCGCGCGCTGGCCGTAATTACGGTTCAACATGATTCACAGCGAGTTTTGGCGCTGTGATTAGGGTTCCATCTTTCCGCGTGTCGGTCCTCGCTTAGTCAAACCGCATAGGTGAGATAGGGGTATAACAGCATGAATAACAGAGAGGGACGGGTTATCTGGGGGCGGGGCTTGTAGGACGACTTTCACACATACACACACACACAATAACGGATTGGGAATGACTGCTGTCTGGCTCACGGATTGCATAAATTGTCGGAATAACGGATTACATTTTTGAAAAAGTAACTAAATAACTGAGTACTTAAATGGCGGACCTAACGTGTTGGATTACTCGTTACATCAAAAAAGTAATCAGAGTACTCTAACGCGTTACACCCAACACTGCTTGTGACTGAGATTGTTGAAATCCTTTCTCCTATTAAAAACCCTTGTAGCCATGCAAGTAATTTCCCCTGTGAGGTCAGCAAGATGGACAACTGCTCATGGGAAAATATCAGTATATTCAGACATCAACGCAAACTCCATCCCATCAAAAAAAAAAAATCACAAAGCACATCTCAATTATTTCACTTTAAATATAC
Organism: Leiocassis micropogon; assembly: GCA_028565275.1. Classification (NCBI taxonomy): domain Eukaryota; kingdom Metazoa; phylum Chordata; class Actinopteri; order Siluriformes; family Bagridae; genus Leiocassis; species Leiocassis micropogon. Next base: position 11,420,470 of record JAOVVA010000002.1, on the reverse strand, counting down.
ACAATATTTGTGTATATTTTGTGTGGACTTTTTCTTTAAGGTGGTAGGAATGTGACTGAGTGAGGTAGTTCCTTTGAGGGTGCTGGTTTTGGAAGAGAACTGCTTGTTTGGTGGTTATCGTTAGCATAGACTGAGAGGAATGCTGTGGTGTGCGAGTCTGATTTACACCATATGAAACCCCAACAAATGCAGCTCTGCCTCCAGCAGTAATCTTCTGTCATGTGACATGCCTCAACCAATGGCAGACTTTGACCTACCAAGCAACCAACCTTCCATACTGCTGATCTTTGTGTGCATGTCTGTAGCTGCGTCTGTGTGCATTCAGACAGCTATATCTTTATAATGATTGTGGTTAATATATCCAAATCTGGGCCTTGCTGTCAAAATATGTGTCAATTAGGAGAACATAGTCTATTTCAAGTTTTGTGTTTGCACCATCTTTTAGACTTGGGGAAACTTTTGTTGATTTGCAGACAGTAAATGGCAAAATGACCCAAGCACAAGTTCTGCTTTAAAAAAGCATTATATGAAGGTGTCAATACACTCACTGATCATAATCTTTATGATCCGTGTGTATTTACACACGATTATAATCTCTCTAATTATTAGGGTCTTATGTGTCTTAACCTAGTATGCCAGATACACTGATATGATGCAGCCCTCGTTCCACCTTCCTTTCCCACTTTAAAATGTAGAACGACATATAAGAGGATTGAGATATGAGAGATGTTTACTTGTGAGACTCAGGCACCACACACACACACACACACACACACATACACACATACACACACAGAGGAATTTATAGCTGGAGTATAACAAATTGTTGTATCATTGATTTTCAATAAGGCATGCTGTTGAAAGCGGAATGTCCTAATTGTAAAATCTGTTCAGAAAACAACATTCATCTGGCTGATCACAATGAACTTTATGATCAAACACTAACATCTGCAATTAATCATAATAAAGCCTAAAAAGAAAGACATGTCCAGAAAGTCTAATTCAGGCCCACCCAAAAAGTAATCTGAAAATCTTAGATATAACTGTATATAACTGTGTAAGTTTTACTTTTATGATATGAATGAATTAATTTATGTACTTGTTCTCTAAGGCTGATTATGGGCAGTCCTTTAAATTATAATAAAAAAGATCAGTGCTGGATTAAATGACTTTTTTCTTGTTTAAACCCTTTCCTGGCCATTTGCAACATTCTAGATCTCTAGGTAGAATAAGTTGTAAACATTTAAAAGAAAGTTAACAGTAAGCCCAGCCTTACGTGTTTACCATGCTTTCTATTCAGAAGCTACAAAGCAAGATTACAGACTAGAAACGCCTATGAAACAGTTAGCACAAATTATGCAGCTTATTTGTCTGTTATGGAGTGTGTTCCTTTGTGTTTGCATGATGTCTACAATAGGGCCACAGCTATAGGGGTTCAACAATAATGATTACATAATAGGGCTTGGGGTAGCTCAGTGGTTAAGGCATTGGACTACGGTTTGGAAGATCCCAGGTTCAAACCCCACAATCACCAAGTTGCCACCAAGTTGCCACTGTTGGGCCCTTGAGCAAGGCCCTTAACCCTCAACTGTTCAACTGCTCAGATGTGTAATGAGATAAAAAAATGTAAGTCGCTCTGGATAAGATCGTCTGCCAAATGCCTAAATGTAAATAATAATAGTAACGCCAAGCTACTGATTTTATTCAATATCTTAACCAGCTGTCCCCCCAAAAAAAAATAAGGATGACAATATCAACCTTTTCCAGTGACACACAACACAAAACATAGCGTTCATGGAGACCAACCTAGAAAAAAAGGGTACAAGACAGGGTACACCCTGTACGGGTGCCAACCACACCCACTCACACACCTGAAAAAAAATCATAAAGCAAATGGAGAACATGCAATCTCCATGCACACACTTGACTTAGAAGCCCCATCCACGGAGGTGCGAGGTAGCCGTGCTTACCACTGAGCCATCGTGCCCCGCATATTGAATTGATTCCTACAAGAGTATCTAAAAGATAATTAAGCCTACTCGGATAAGGCTAATCAGAATTACTTTTCCTGTAAGTAAAATAAGCTTATATTGATAACATATTTTAATATTTTGAACACACATTTTAGGAGGTCACATGTATAACATGTATATAGAAAGTGCAACACCAGCCTACATAGAAGCATTAAATGGGTGCGCGGGGATGGCCCAAATTTGCAAAAGCATCGGTGTGAAATCTCACTTACTCAATCATCATTTATATCGCTTTATCCTGTATGCAGGGTCAAAGGGCCCTGGAGCCTATCCCAGGAGACTTAGGGCATAAGGCAGGGTACACCCTGGACGGGGTGCCAATCCATTGCAGGGCACACACATTTGGGACCGCCAATTAGTCTAGTACCCAGAGGAAACCCACCAAGCACAGAGAGAATATGCAAACTCACAGACCCGAGGCGGGAATCGAACCCAGACCCTGGAGGTGCAAGGTGAAATTGCTAACCACCAAGCCAACGTGTTGCCGGAGGCATGAAATTTATAAGACGGTAAGCTTTAAAGGTGTTTAAAGGTCTCGGGATGTTGTCACCAGATGGCAGCATTGACCAAAAAAGCAGACAATCAAAGCACAGGCTTGTTAAAACAGCCTAAAACCTCTGTTTAAAGAATACTGCCAATCTGCATATTTATTTAGCCTGTTCACATAGCTGTAGCTTTATTAGAAGTTATTAAAGGGATTTATTACACTGTTAGATGTAATGTGTATCAATTACCAGCAGAGCGCGCTGTTAATCAATTTATAGGTATTATGCCTGGCCTTTGCTCTCAGATGTTTTTCAGTGTAGGGTTTCTCTGATCTAATCCCAGGGACTCTTTGTCCTGCAGAGTTTTTTCTCCCACTGGTACACCTGAGACCATTAATGAGCTGATTTTTAAGCACTTCATGAGGTGAATCAAGTGTAAATGAGAGCAGGGAAAACTTCAAACCAGTCCTTCGACTGTAAACTGTGCTTCATTACCTCTCACTCTGTGAGGCATATTGACAGACTAGCTCCAGTCACTCTGACTGCTAAACACTGACCAAACATAGATAAGAACTACTTCACAAACACTGACTATGAACCAGTCACAGCATAATGACAAAACCGCTTGAACTGGCAACACAAATTTACACCCTTCTGCCTCTTGAAAGGAGAAAACAGCTATGAAATAATTGGTTCACTGTGCATCTTTCACAATGTACTTCAAGTAATTAGGTTTGAGACAAAGATTTAGCCACTGGGACTTTGATATTTTTCCCATCACGACTGCTTTCCTTTTCCTGTTTTGCACCCACTGCAATTACATTAGAGAGACAATGATCTCAGAATGACTGTGTAGGTGTAGCTGTATGTGAGTCTGCACGTGTTTGCGTTTATGGTAACAGTTTAAATTCACTTTCAAGGACTAAATTTAACCTGGAGTCTTTATGTATTGTATTCACGATGAACCGCTCTGATCTAAGATGATGGTCCAAGTCGGGTTTTGGCATAGGGACAGCAAATAATGTGTCCTTCACCCTGCCGGAAGCAGCCTTCAAGGTTCCATGATTGGTTTTATAGCTGTCTGTGAATGAAGACCAGATGAATAATGGGTTGGAGTAACAACCAAAGTATGAATTCAGCTTTAACTCACTTACTTACTCACTCACTCATCATCTATACCACTTTATCATGTATATAGGGTCACAAGACTTAGGGCACGAGGTAGGGTCCACCCTGTATGGTATGCCAATCCATCGCAGGGCACACATACTCACATGCTCATTCACATACTACAGTCAAGTTGTGAATGCTAATAAGCCAGATCTGCATGTCTTTGGACTGTGGAAGGAAACCAGAGTACCCAGAAGAAAACCACCAAACACAGGGAGAACATGCACAAAGATGCAACACCATGCACACAGACCCGAGGCGGGAATCAAACCCGGACTCTGGAGGTGCAAGGTGACAGTGCTTCCCGAATTTTAAAAAGTTGTTCTTTTTTACCTATTTACAATTATCATTAAAGCTAACATCAGTTAACTTGAACATGACCCTGATAGGTGTTAATTTTTTATTTTATTAAGTTAGGAATCCTTGGTTGCTGAAAGTACAACAATTCTGGACACATCTTTGGGATGACGAAGAAGAAGTGAAAACTCTTTCTAAGCAGACCAAAGATAATTGGTGATAATCCTGGTATTTCTGTTGTAAACCAGTGACAGGAAAACTTACCAGAAATAATTTCACCCTGCTTTTATGTACATCTGGGTTGTGTATAAAGGGCCCATCATTTATCAACTACTAAATACTAACTCCATTCCTCCTCTAATGACTTGTAAACAGGAGGCAAATCACGAGCAAATTATCATGGATGATTGCTAAATTTGCTAGCATTTTGTTGATGATCACCATGTGGCCCATTATTATTTTCAGAAGTATTGGTGTACTTGGAAGTTCAGAAGTCTCAGCTGCCCTGACCAAGCGCAAGCTCAGGCTCCATCTGCCCCCCAAAGCCCTGCTGGGAAATTCCACACTTCTTGTCCTCCAGCATAAGATAGGGTGCCAGGAATCCAAGAAGGGAGCATGGCTGTAAAAAAAAAAAAAAAAAAGGGACAGCTGCCCCCTTATGCCCTGTGTTGTCCATTTCACTGTTGGCAGAGGAACAGTGAACTCATGAAATGGGAAGTAGGATGGCGAGTACTGTAGTTGAACAGATGGAGACATAGCCAGGATTAGCGGCCCCGGAATTACAGAGGGTCCATATTCTTTTCTCCTTAAGTCAGACTGAAATGCATAGAACAAAAGTGTGTATGTGTTTCATTTTATCCAGGATATATAGATAAATATAAGCAGCAATAAAGAATTTGCCTTGTCCAGCTGCGTTGACAGTCAGTACCTTTCAAGTGGTGTTTGGATCCTGAGCCGGTCTTTTTGTTGTGGGATCAGGCTTGAGGTCATGTGGCTTGTGTGTTATGTGTGGATATAAATAATCTATAGAATCAAACAGAACCTACACCCACCAGCAGCATATTACCGTATCATCAAGTCAAGCCGTATCGACTTGCACAGTGAGCACATGGCAAATTCAAATATACACCAAAAGTAAGAACAGATGTCTGTCTATTATGTGGCTTAAATAGTAAATGAAGATGAGGTATGTGCTATTGATTTGGAAAAAAATCTGCAACTCTAAACCTTTCCATTTGACTGTTTGGTCTCAGAAATTCAATTGCATTGCATTATTAGGTATGAGCATGAAGGTGAATAGGTTACATGGCTAGATTATGCCCGAGGATCGTGGATATTTCCCCAATACTATTTCCACCAATGTTTACATTGCCTTAACACCCTATGACCAAAAAGACTGAATGAGTAAACAGAAATAAAAGATTCTTAGCATACAGAAGCCAGTATGTGAGGATTGATTATCAACTTGTTTGTGATTTCTATACTTGCTGGTTTCTGCTCATCATAGCTTCTACCTGGCTAAAATATACCCTATGACATAATGTTACTCATTGATCTACAATGACTAAAATAGTATTTAAAAAAAAAAAAAAAAAATATATATATATATATATATATATATATACATTTTTTTTTTTTTTTCTTCTTTTTTTTTTTTGGATGAGTTCTTACTACCAACTTTTTCCTGGTATCTTTGAGATGTGTCTGAGTCTGTGCAACCACTGCTAAAAGGGTGCCAGGAGGAATTTGGGGGCCTGTTTACAGGTTAATCCACTGGGCTCCCTGCCCTAGACATTTTTCTTGCCCTCGGGATTGTTTCCGTTTCCTAGGTCCCCTTGTGTTTTGTGTTGTTAGGGCTCTTTGAATGAGTGCTATCACCTTTATGGCCCTAGTACATACTCTTTGTCCTGAACTGACCAGAACTGCCCTGATCATGACTGTTTAACAAAAGTACTATATTGGTTTGTCACTTGGAAGTTAAAACAAGTGACTAACTGTCCAGAATGTAATCAATACTTAGATGATAATGTTCAGTCAATAATGTAATCTATACACTGTTTTATCTGGAAAACTGACAGCCAAATTTTATTACCGTAAAAGCCAATAGAAGTAAATGAGAAGCTCTGATCTAAGAAATAATGAATGGACTACAGGTCACAGAGACACAACAAGCTAGTTAAGAAATAGTTTGCTTTTGATTTACCCATTAAAGAAAGTCACCTACCAGTTCCTTTCCTGTTTACTCACTGGTGGCAAATCAACATGGCCGTGCACACTGTGAATAATGGAAAGCCCCTCTTTTTCTTTTAAATGAGTTTATAGCAGTACGGTCTTTACATCAGTTAATATACAGACACCACATTTCATTAAATCTATATCTCTGAAAATACTAATTGCTCTGTTGCAATGGTAATCATCAACATTATCACTAGCATTAGTAGACACAATTTAATTTCATAGGAATATAAGACAGACCTACAATTAACAGGGTTGAGAAGAGATCTTAAATACAAATGTAAGTTTGATTCTCTGTTAAATCAGTTCCAGCTAATCAAAGAAAGCAGCACACTGACATTCAGTCAGGTGATATTCCATAAGGACTTTCATATTTGCATCATGTCTGTATATTCATGTGTTTAGTGTTACAAAATGTACAGCCGTACAGAATTATTGGCACCCTTTAAAAAGAACATAACACATATGTTTCTTCACTTAAGCATCTGGAGAGTCTACTTATTTTTCCTACATAAATGAAAAAAATGTTTTAGATGTACAGGTATAGGACAAAATACAGTACAAACAAGCAGTTGTTGGAGATACAGTTGCAGCTGGTCGGTAATGAAAAATTTTTTGAAAAGTTTGTTCAAACAAAAAAGAATATACTGTAATTCTATGAAGAAACTTTAAATGCTTTGCAATATTAATTGGGTAATTTTTTTTTTTTTTAAATATTTAAACCATGCAATATACTAGTTTTTTTTGTCTTCATCCCTTGTGTGACAGGTATATAGGTTTTTTTAAACTATAATGGTATGGACCATACAAACCAAGCCATGAGAGCAGTATGAATCCTCCTACGTGTGAATATTAAGCAATAACTTGAATTTTTGAACCACAGGTATTTTTATCTAGTTGAACAGAAACACCCAGACTCCCCATGACTATCTGACCACATAACTGCCCCACCTTCTTGAGAAGCCTTTGGAAAAGCATTAGTTTCTCCTTGTGCACTTAGACAAACATTAACTTGACAATGAAATGACAGATTTGTAAATATAAGGCTAAATATAGTGGCCCAGATTAGCCAAGCGAGAACATGAGGTTCTGGAGGAGAGGGCAGTTCCCTGAGGAAGGATGTATGCCTGGGAGACTGGACATTTCTACTGAGTCGAAGCTATGACAGAGCTATGTGTTTGGACTGGGGGAGGAGGAGAGCAATTTACTCTCTGGGAGTGCTTTAATATCTCAAGCATAGAGTCGGAAAACCATGAAAACCTTTATGTAAAAGATGATTTTTTTTATTGTTGCATTTTGTCTCTTTGAATAAAAGAAGGCTGCATATTAGAATAGAATGTCTTATTTTGTCGATTTAAAAGTCAACACATGACACCACCTCCCTAATAATGAAATTTGGAAAGTAAAGCTGTTAATCTGAACTGTGTAGGCTTCTATCAGCTAAGACAGACACTTCTTCACTACTCCTAGTCAGTTTTTATCTATTTTAACGTTGTTGTTTTTTTATCAGTTTTAACGGTTTCTTAAAGGTCTGATAAGAGCTCCTCTACTTTTGGCCTCTCCATAGTCAACAGTGCTCTTAAAATAAACACCAATATCATCTTTTCTCACATCTCTCTCTCTTTCTCTCTTTCTCTCTCTCATTTAATGGCTAAGGGACACGTGCAAACAACCACACCCTTAAAATTCCTTTGCTATTTTGGGCATCATTGTCAAAACATGCACATATACATTAAGGATGTAGATGTTCCAAATGCCACATGAATCGTTATGTGGCTCTTTTGTTGAGTGACGCTATGTAGTGTGGATTTAGGTGGAACGGCACTGAAAACCCCTAACTAGCATAAAGGTTCACTTGCTGTGGGCTGTTGTGCCGGGAACACAGAAGCGTGTAATCAGTTAGGACAGGGAGCCTCCAGCACCTTTTTTGCTTTTAGGTCTGTGGATAAGAACATAAAGGAAAAGAGGTATCAGTGAAGCATGCTATATGCAATTTAAAGAACATTATTGTTCTTTTTTTTAACTAGCCTGAATACATATGTTGCAGCATAACATGCAGTCTGTCTAAATGTTATGTCCAGGGTCAATGCAGCTTCATATAATTCTTTATTTATTCATGTGCCAAATTAGTATTTAATGCCTGCCTAGGGGGGAATTTCTGTCCTGTAAGGCTTTAGCACTAAATGTCTGGGTCACTAAGTCACACAGAGCTGCAATCACAGCAAGCTTAGTGACTTGGAAACCACGAGTGTTGCAAGCTCTAAACACCACAGAGACTTACATTATAGGGACAAAAGTCATTGGCCAAACCTGCAATGACATTGTATCCAAATACATACACATTAATATGGATTTTGTCACCTTTTGCCTCTATAACAGCCTCCACTTTTATTGGAAGGCTGTCCACAAGATTTTGGGCTGTTTCTGTGGGAATTTGTGCCCATTCATCCGTAGAGCATTTATGATGTCAGTCATTGATGTTGGACCAGAAGGCCTGGCTCGTAATTTCCATTCCAGTTCATCCCAAAGGTGCTCGATGGGGTTGAGGTCAGGGCTGTGTGGGCCAGTCAAGTTCTTTCACACCGAACTCTTTCCTTTATAGTACTTGCTTTGTGCATTGGGGCACAGTCATGTTGGAATAGAAAAAGGCCTTCCCAAAGTTGGAAGTATAGCATTGTCCAAGATTTCTTGGTATGCTAAAGCATTAAAATTGCCCTTCGTAGGGAATAAGACGCCTGATTGAAACACCTGAATTCAATAATTAACATGTTTGGCCAAATACTTTGGTCCATATCGCTTATCTGCAGACAGTCAAATAGTCAAAGCAGATGTTGAGACTTTTCATTAGTGGAAATGTTTTCTTTTTTCCAAATCGTGACGTAATAGTTTAACCGGTCATACGATTTGAGATAGCTGAGAAACAGGACGTGTTGAATTTATCTGCAGGATGATGCTGGGATCTGCTCAGTGTCATCAGACAGCATGTTGGTGTAAGACTAGGAGCATTAACAGGTTCACACTCATTTCTTTATATCAGTGATAAATCACAGGCATAGGCAAAAACCTTTTTTTTTTAATGAACAAGCTGGTTATAAAAAAGATGGCTATTTTTTGATTTGGGAAAATTTTCATCCTAAAATATCCAGTGTTACATCCTGACCCAGGGAAAACAAGAAAGCAAGTGTTTTAAGCATGACTAGGACACACCAATGTCATTCTCAAAGATTTCACACTGCTAACGGTTTGCTATGTCCAAAAGAATCTCTATTCACGAGCAGTGAAAGGAGCTTTTGTTGTGCACCAGCTCATGGATGGAAAAGAAAGAGAGAGAGAGAGAGAGCGAGAGAGAGAGACCTCTGATCCACACTCTGTGTCTATATCCCAGCCCGGCTACAACCTGTGATTGACAGGACACCGGATCAATGAACGCAGCGGATAGGGTAGGCGGGACGTTCAATCAGCAGGCCTAGTGGGCGGGGCTATGCAAATATAGAGTGTTTCTCAAAGCGGGATGCTCTCGTGAAGTGCTTCTGGCGCGCGCCTGAGAAAAGCTGAACATTGAGAAAAGCACCATACAATCTAAACAACAAGCAAGCATGGCGTCAAAGTGTCCGAAATGCGAAAAGACAGTGTATTTTGGTAAGTTTATTCATTATTTTTTTTAAAAATTGAGATTTTGTTCCTAAGACGTTTATCGAGATGAAATGTGTATTGGAGCAGTGCTGAGTCCAAATGCAAGGTGGCTTCATCTTCATCTGGCTTTGTGTCTCACATCCAGGATCTGAATTACAGCTAAGAACAATCAGGGTGCACGGGCTGGACTATAAATCTGTCATTCAGACATGGATCTAGTCGTAAATCATTGTAAAGCACTTTAGCTGATGAGAGGTGCATGCTCCAAATATACAGCTCGGAAGCTTTACAATGCACACATTAGTTTATTAACAAATTATTGATTTATTAAATGCAATTGTCTTGCAATGTCTTCTTATTTTCATTCATTTTTATTTTTTAACCTGGATTAGCTAATATTTGAGGTATTTAATATTATAACTGTTTTACTGTAGAACATAAGTGATCTTTTTCCCCATGATTATTTCATGCAAGTTCTCACTGAATCCTTAATTTTTTTTCCCCCAGAGATTTTGTTTAATGAAAAAGCATGTCTATACTGTATTTGTCCCGAGCATTCTTGTCTTTCATTCATCCATCGCCATTGTACAGTATTGTACTTCTTGATTTCCTTCCCCACAGTCTGACCGGACACTGCAAAACCATATAATAAATCCTATAGGATTCTTTTCATTTCTAAAGTGATCCACCGTCTGTATGCCGAACTTATTCTCCTGCTTCATACTGCATGCTTAACTGTAGTTCATCCTATCAGTCAAGCTGTCCTGTAATAAAATCAATTGGCTGAATGGAATTAGGGTTATATAACAGCGATCGCAACCCTCCAGCCGTTCACCCCTCAGGCTCATATAAGCAGTGTCCGTCAAGAGAGAACATTTGCTTCTGTTTTCACCCTTAACCCAGCTTTGAACTGATCCAGGGTTCACCAGGGTCTTGACTCTCTGTTGTGTTGTTTTGTCAGGGCCGTACGCAATGCTGTCATTTATTTTTCTAAGTGGTACAGACTACATTAGATTTTCCAAACCCCTAGACCCAACTGTTTTGTCTGCGTCATAAGGGTGCAGGGCCGGATCAATTAAACAGTGTGCTAATATTAGCGGCCAGCTGAAATCATGGCAGCTGTGGTCTCGCGGGTGTGTCCCACTCCTCCCAGTCTTGGAGCTACTCTGATGACGTCTGATGAAGGAAATTCTGGAAAAAGTTGCCATCCTGTTTCTATATCTACCTTCCAAATTACTCAAGTTTCCTCACGAGAAGCTCTATATACAGATTAAATACTACCAGACGTCCAAAGTAGCATATTATTCTTTAATTTTACAGACTGACTTGTGAGTGTTAGATTTTTGCATTTCTTATTAGAAAGTCAGTATTTTCAATTAATTATTTTTTTTACATTTCGGAATCAGGAAAGCACAAAGCGATGTATTCCAAGCACTGTTAAAACCTTCCGTTTATTAACTTTTTACAGTGATAGGAATGGAAATGAACTGTGCTGGTGTAAAACAGTTGGCGTATTTTACCATGCGTCCTAAAACCTGATATCACAAATGGTAGTTTCAAAAGAGCTGCACCTCATGTATGCTGTTTAAAAACACCAGCGGTAAACCACTATGTTTTAGGAGGCGTTTTTAATGTTTAAAGGGTGCGTTTTATTAGTGCGCTTCTTCCTTTATTGGTAAAACTATTCTGCAACTGTTCTACAGCTGTTGTAAGTGTTAGTGAAAGACTGCTGCTTTCCAAATTAATGGCCAAAAAGCCACTTAACTGTCAGTCTTCAGTGCTTCCATTATGCAGGATTGTAATTATACTTTCAAATCTTGTTTAATATGTTATTCTTAAAGTGTATTTAAATATTTATTTTAAGCTTGATTTTTTTTTCTTTCTATGTTTGAGGTAACCAAGCAAGCAAGAATGAAGGAAGGAAGGCTTTGTGCCTATTCTAAGCCTCAATCGTCACACACTTTCCTCATTACTTGGAAACATGCTACCAACTTTACATGAAGTGTTTCATAAAGTGATGGCAATCGTTTGAGTCTCGGCCAGATTTCTTAGGACCGCATTTGTGCTTTGTATGTAATTATTTCAATACATTCATACAGCATGCACGTGTTGGTCTTCCTTGGTGTACCTTTGCCAAGCATTTAATGTTCTTTATAATGAATTCTACTAATGTTGCATGCAAGAACACAGACTGGAATAATTCAGGTTAGATGTTCAGAAAACCACTTCAAAGTATTGCTAATTCATCATACATCAAATATGAATGTTAGCCAATTGAGCTTGTTCATTGTGTGGTCTGTTATTATGCAATGACCGAAGAGCATGTAAATTTATCAAATCGCTCAAGATGGTCTTGTTCAGACGTTTCGTGCAGACTGAAGTCTCGGTTTGACCATTCCGTTTTTTGTGATAATCATAAGGCACCACTGTACATAAGTAATGCTTGCACAAGGGCCTGTTATGGTGACTTTGGCCTCAGTAAGGAAACCCCACCTTGGCAGGCACCACAGTGGCCTTCTGTAGCCAGGTTCGAAGAGCCCTTGCATCAGCCTGAGAAAGCCAGACACATCTGCACACCAGAGGTTTCCTGACACACCCATTGCTACTGCTACGTAATGCCTGAGTTCAGGGACCAACACAGACTGGAACGTAAAGCTCACACTCATCTGAAAAGTTTATGATTTGTTTGGAGATATAAGTAGCATGTCTCTTCTAAATTAACATGGTGGTTAGTCAGGAGAGCATTCGTAGGTCAGAAGAGGCACACCTGTTAAAGTGGGGAAAGTTATTTCAGAGCAAATGCACTGTTAATAATGAGAGATTGAAGTGAGAGGAAGCACTGGAATGACCCACAGATTTGTAGAGGTTATTTATGCTGTGACCTGTACTGTCAGTCCTCCTCTGTATTTGTGCGCGGGAGGTTTAGTCCCACGTCCTGATCTATGAGGCGAGCAGATCATGTAGTAATCAGTGCCCTGTAACTGGAATGTTGGATGGGCCCAGCTGGCATGCGCTCAGAACAGAAGCCAGAGCTGAGATTAGTAGGTCTGGTTAGGAGTTCAGCTTTGCAAATATTGTTAGAGGCCCTGCTCTTATTTGCCTGTGATTACACATTATCCATTTGCTCAGCAACCAAGAATTGTACTTTTCCCAACCTCCCACTTGTTTTTACTTCAGTCTCTCTGTAAGTTGTTAGTTTGCAGACTTGCTGTTGAGAATCACAGAAAAGCAATTAGCTTACCAGAAAAAGAAAGCTCCCATCAGTGAGCCCTGGAAAGAGCCTCTGTAAATTACCAGAGCGCTGCGATTTCTCCTCTCCCCATTACACACTTAAATACAGCTCTTAAACAATACCCCTGCGTGGATTATCACAGGCTACACACAGAAAAAGTAAAAGCCATTAAAGGAGTTGCTAATTCTGTGAAAATGAGGATGGGGATAGCTGTTAAACTGTTTGCACTAAAAGAGATTACCTTTTTATGGGATAATGGAATATCATGTTTAGCTATTTGCATTTACAGAGATCACTTAAACAACAGTTCATACTATTAATGAACATGCGGTGCAAAAATTCTGCAGCTTGCAAATGATCCTTTTCAATTAGTTTGCCTGTGTATATATGTGTATGTTTTATGATCTTCAATCAGATGTGCAGGCAGCACGATGGTGTAGTGGTTAGGACTGTCGCCTTGCACCTCCAGGGTCTGGGTTTGATTCCCGGACAGGTTCAATTCCTGTCACTGTGTGCATGGAGTTTGCATGTGCTTGGTCGGTTTCCTCCCACAGTCCAAAGTGTGTGTATGTGTGTGTGTGCCCTGCGATGGAATGGTACCCTGTCCAGGGTGTATCCCGCCTCGTGCTATAAGTCTCCTGGGATAGGCTCCCGGCCCCCAGTGACCCTGAATATCGCATAAAGCGTTATAGACGACGAGTGAGTCAGATGTGCATGTTGTGTTCTGTCGTTCTGTCCGCCAGCCTGATATCGCCTTATTGATAATCTCACACTGTTTTTTTTATTTTATTTTTATTAATTTTTTTATTGGTGTCCTGTGCTTTGATGTCCTTCATTCCAGGAAACCTGACTCCATAATGCACTTCTAACTAATCCAGTGTCCCCAGTAATGGGAACATCAGTATCCGGCATGAAGACCTGTGGTGACCACCAGGCTGTATATAACTGAAATAATAGCTAGTGCAGTCTGAAATAATTGGCTACACACTGTTTCAAATAGTGATGGAATTGACTGGGGACCAAACATTAGGATATTATTACGATACTTAGCTGCTAATTCGCGATTCCGTTAGTATCACAATTTTATAACCATCCCAGTTCGGGTTTACATTTTTTATTTACAATTCCAATCAAACTTTTCGAATAATTTGTTCATACCACACGGGATGCTGTGCTTCCTGCCAATGTGTGAATGATTTAGAGTGCACCACCTGTAGGAACATAGTGGAACTGCAAACATACATAAAATGAAACCATAATTTAAAAAATCTGTCGTGGAGTCAGTGAGGCGATATGTAATTAAATGAATCTTTTCCCCCCGTCTCTGGTTTTAAATGTGTTTAAGTAACTGGATGGGGGCCTAAAACTTACTTACTTGGAGATACACTCAGAAAACCTTGTTGTTTTTTTTTCGTTTTTTTTTTCTCATTAACAGCAATGCTTTTTCATCAAGTCTTTATGCTTTTTCTCCTGCCTAGTCTTCTTAGGCCTGGCACTGCCTTGTGTTTCGCTCTGATGCCCTTGCACACCACTGACTCTTTATGTCTCAGTGAACAGATTATCCTTTCATTTTTATTAGAAATAATTTATGATGTTGGGAACCGACATTCAGCCGTTGCATCTCAGGAGAACAGGTCAAGCCTTGTCCTCATGGAGGATCTGCAGTATAGTAGTCGCATTATTACCTGGTCCTTTATATGCCCTTGATGGAGTCCAGCTTTTTTTTTTTTTTTTTGTACTCTGATGCATTTTCTTTTATAGTGAACATGATCCCTGCTGCCCTGAGCTGCTCTCCCACGAGGCAGTGAAAGAGACAGGCCTAAAACAATACTCTCTCTCCTGGCGGAAAAGCTATGGAAGAGGAGAGAGCCGGAGGAAATGGCTTGCCCTCTTTGGTCGGTCATGCCCGAGTCTGATAAGAGAAGGTGTTTCCTTTGGTGAATGAAAGCTGCACCAGCACGACTCCATTCTGCATTGTGTACAGATTTATAATTAGAAATAGTATTCGTAGTGCTGCAGTTATGTCAGTTGAGACACTCCTGAAGGGCCAGAAACTGTCTAAAGGAAATCAGTAGATTAGGATACATACTGTAAGAATGAGAAGTTGACAAATGGGCTGTCCAGCTGCAGCTTCAATTTTGCATTCAAGTCGATCAACAGAAGTGTTGATGCACATGATGGAAAAATAAAGCTGCAGCTGCAACAACAAGGGAATTTCCTTTTTTTATTGTAAACGATGAAAAGCAGCTTGATGTATGAAGGGCGTTCAAGTCAAACTGGGACTTTGGTTTAGGTAGCCATCAGAATAATAGAACACAGTTATGAGTGTAAAAGCTCCTTTTATTTCTCTATAATATCCCCTTTTACAATAATGCACTCATCCCAACGTTTCACTAGTGAGACATTTAGGTAGATAGTTTTCTCAGTACACTGGAGCCAAGAACAGACTGCTCTGCTTCACATGCCTGGCCCCCCAGAACTCCATTAATGTCCCAAGCATGTGGAAATCACTTGGAGTGATGGAGTGATGGAGTCTGAACTGTACGGTAGATGTGGCAATAACCCCCAGCTGAGATCCTGTGCAAGTGGTGTTTGTGAATGATTGTGTGTACAGTTCCCACAGACAGGCATTCCACTCGTTGAATGATCCCAGGAACGACTGCAGTGGGCTGCGAGCCACCTCAGTCGGGATTGTTGTTCAGATATATGGATAATGTTCAGTAATGTTTTACTGCGGTCAAGAGTCTCATTATCGTACTATGCCTGAAGTCTTCTGTAAATGGCGATTTGTTTTTACGCCTTCATTCACGAGAAATTTGATCAGAAGTCCTGATTTGAGGATTGTACGGTAAGGTCCAAAAGTTTGAGACCACAGTTAAAATCTATTTTTGTTGTTCATTTAAAATGAAAAATAAATTGAAAGACGAATATCTTGACAGCACTAGTTCTAAGTCTTTAATTTAAATGTAAGTAGTTGTGATATGTTAGAAGCTTTAAGCAAAAGGTCTGATTTTTCACATTCCTCATCTCTTCATCTACCTTTTTGCCCAAGTTGATTTTGTCTTGTGCTTCCTTGACATGTTGACCCAACCAGACCAACCCTGGAGTGATTATAAATTTATGAAGAAACTGACTATATTAAGAGTTTGAAATTAGAACAGCTGAGCCCGTATTGAACTTTCATTGATTTTTCTATGAGCTGGTTCTTTACTAAGGCTGAATGATTGTAAATTATGCATACAGGGTTAGATTATTAATTCAGTCTTTTAATTTGCCCAGGGCCTCTCGACTTCCTGTTAGTGATCTTGATTGAATACATCTGGTACCTTCTCAGTGGCAACAGGAAATGGTTTGTTTGACTGCACTGATTGGATTGACCAAGACACAGTACAATGGGAAATTCTAAGGAGCTCAGTGCAGATCTGAGAAAGAGGTTGATAGATTTACACAAGTCTGGAATGTTGCTTGGAGCCATGTTTCAACAACTGCAGATTCCAAGATCAGTTCAAATTACTGTATGTAAATCCAAGTTATCGGGAAGCGTAGCCATTTTGTCAAGGTCTGGACGAAGACCTGAATTGTTGGGTTGCATTTTTATGAGCAACCCAGAAACTATCAAAGCAAAGACCTGCCATGACCTGGTAGCTGCTAGGAGACCAGTGTCTGTGTTTACAGTTGGGCGAATTTTACATCACCATGGACTGAAAGGCTGGAGTCCAAGTGGATGGAATAATGAGGAAGGAGGACTACCTCAGAATTCTTCAGCCAACCTCAAGCCTCAACTCAAAACCTAACCTCAAATCATTAGCTTGGACAAAATGTAGTGTTCGAACAGGACATGCATCCAATCTGTTTGTGGAACAGATAAAGCAGACTAACTATAAGCTTTTGGAGACTCAACCATGTGGAAAAGTCAGGTCTGTGGCAGGAAACCAACAAATTTAATTGATGCCTACCAATTTTGGCAAGTGGTGAAATATCCACTTGCCAGGAGCTTGTTGATGGCTACCTAAACCATCTGCTGAAAGGACAAACTAACCAGCTTTTTGACACCAAAAAAAACTGGGGATTAAAGTTGTTTATGTTGTACAATCAAGTATTTTCCTGAAAAAGATCTGTTTAAAAAAATGGAGTCCAGTTGCTTCAGATCTACAGGATCTGTGTTTCAATCCTTCCCTCTGGTTATTGTTTGCTTGGGCACTCCCAATGTCTTTAATGGTTTCCTTAGGTTTCTCTTAAAAGCATCCCCGCAGCTGGACTGGCTACTTTTCACCTTAGAGGGAAATTTATAAGTGGGTTCTTCTGACAGACTTGCATCCTTCCTTGGTGTATCTGTGCCGTACATCGAAATGTTCCTTATTAGCCTCTGAATGCACTGCAACCTAAAACAGGATAAAACAAATACTGTTAAACCCAATAGATTATGGGTATGCTTTATGTTGAATTATTATGCAAGCCAGATACATGGAGTAGATTTATCAAAGTTCATCTGATAAGAGTTTAATAAATGTGCAGTAACTGATAAACATTCAGCCCAGTTGCCTTTACATTTTGATATCTATTGAAATAAATAGTCTGAGAAAAGAAATCGCAGTGACGTTCTCCACTAGAGTAGCATTATTGAAGTTGACTTATCTAAAAGCAATGGCAGAGAAGGATGATGTTTAATAAACTAGTGCCAGTCTCACTGTTGTGACAACCTGCACTATAAACCTGTCTACTAATTGATGATTACAGGAAAACAAAGAAAGCATTCATAAAGTCGTCATGAGTAAGAACACACTGTAGTGAACAAGAGTTTTGCTTTTCATTGCTTGAGCCCGTTGAGACAATAATTCAGTATAATTCCATTGCTCGAAAAGTTCTAGTGTCATTTGTTTTATAAACATGGACTGCATATTTTTTTTGTGTAGCTATGATTGTTGCTTGCATGGATGTAGATTAGAAAAGAGCCATTCTAGGGGGAACTTTTTAAGTGTTGATTCAAAACATACTTTTAATATTTTGTAAAAAAAAAAAAAAAAAGGAAATAAAATCCATAAAGTTAGCATTAAGTTGTAATCCAGTATGTAACCATAGGTGTGGGACAGAAGCTGGCGCTACACCAACAATTTCTGGCTCATGATGTTACATCATATTTCCATGGAGGACCTGGGAAAGACAATTTTGACAGAAGGTGTCAAAACCCCTAAGTGTACTTATCTGAAGTACTTCCTAGACTGTGGTGCCAAAAATGGCATTTGATAAAGGACAGGAAACCGCAGTTACAAGCTTTATCTTCTCAATAGACTATAATGCAACTGGAATGTAACCAAAGGAGCTTCTTCCTTATGATTTAAGGAAAACCACTTTGGCTTGCTGATGGGTTTAGTAAGATTTATTAATATTATGTCTGTTTTTTTGTTGTTGTTTTTTTCCCTTGTCTGGTCTCTTTCTAATCCCTTTTCTCTCTCCACTAGCTGAAAAGGTGACCTCTCTGGGGAAGGACTGGCACAAGTTTTGCCTGAAGTGTGAGCGCTGCAGCAAAACTCTTACAGCAGGAGGCCATGCTGAGGTGTGTATGTCCAGAGTGTACTGTGGGGTTTTCTTTATAACTCCAGGATATAAAATTCTTCCTATATAATACAGCAGTTAGTTCTGAGCAAGCAATTTGATCAGAGGAGTGCTGATATCGGGTATAACACCGCAGGGACATTTAACTAAACGTATCATTCTGTTTCACAAGTGTTCGTCGCCAACTGTTCATTGCCAGTTTAACGCTAGTTCTGCCAGTTGTAGAAGGATATGTATTGGCATGGCAAAATGACCTGATAAATAAATAAACAAATCATAAACTGTTGATAATTAATGGTTTTTGTAGAACTAGAAATCATTGGTACACAGGCGGCGCCCTGGTGCCTTTGGTCGCATCATATACCGTGCTGATATTCAGTACAACAGCACTCACTCTCGTGTAATATTGCTTAATAGTTTTGTGTGTGTTGGAGGGGGCTATTATCCTCAAATGAAACATTTTTAGTACTGTATGTTGTCATAGTATACAGTTGTAACAGTAACAATTTATAATTCCACTTTTAGGTGTCAGAAAGTATATGTGCAGTATATGTTTTTGTCTCGTACATCATCACCATTTTTCTTTCCTTTAATATACAGTCTTTATCTTAATCCACCTGTCAGACCTGGAAATATCTGCCTATAAGTGAATTCATATAAAGAAATCAGAGCTAGGGCTGGACCTCCTGCTTAACTTTGATGTAGTATACACCTCAGTGTCATTTTTATTAAGGTTATGAATTGTTTTCAGACCAAATCACATTTTCTGGAGTGTCCTTTATGGTCAGAGTTGCCTGTTATTTCTGTTGATCTGCGCTTGAGTCAGATGCTACTGAATTATGATTCAAGCATCAATTGTAAATGATTTAAAGACCATATTTAGGGCGCAGTGGTAAAGCGCTCGCCCTATCATCCGGGGAGCGCTGGTTCGAACCCCGGGTGATGCTGTTTTCCTCTCAC
>JAOVVA010000002.1:11373838-11390432 GCA_028565275.1 Leiocassis micropogon | reverse complement strand
TTGTAAAGTTAGTTCGTTCATATAATTAAAGTAGCTCGTGGAAGGGGAAACTAGCCAGCTAGCAAGCTGTGCATAATTGCAGGGATGGTGCTATAACATAATGAATTTTATGATGAAGGCCTAATTTGAGCTTCCCCTGTTTCAAAAGCTAGCAGCCGCCACTGATTGGTAACTACCACTTATAATAATAATAATGTTGTTGTTGGTGTTCATCTGCTCTCTGCAAATGGTTTTTATGCCGGATGCTCTTCCTAATGCAACTCTCCCATTTTATCCAGGCTTGGAACTGGCACTGCATGCAGTGGCTGGGGTTTTGGGCATTGGCTGGGTGTCGAACCCGGGCCTTTCACATGGCAGGCGAAACAACTACCACTGGGCCACCAGTGCCATATAATAATAATAATACTTATACTACAAGTTATATAAGTGGATACTTTTTACATTTACTCCACTACATCCTACAACAAATATCTGTAATTTCTATTTCTCTACATTTGTGCATGGTGTGGTAATGTCGTACAATACAGTGAGCTAATAAAAGCTCAGTATTTTTGATACTTAAATCAATTTAAAGGTAAATACTTTTGTACATTTCCTCAAGTAGAAATGCAAATGGGGAACTTCTACTTTTACTTCATTTTACAGTCTTATCATTTTGATTCATACACATTCACATTTCATACAAACTTCCATAATTTCTTTTGATTGTGTAAAGCTGCTTGGCGACAATGACAATTGGTTAAAGCGCTATACAAATAAAACTGAATTGAATTGAATTGAATTAAACTTGAGTAATAATTTGCCTGAATACCTTTTACCCAAACACAGAATTCGTATATTTTGTTCACCACTGATGCATGCTTAAAGTTTGATTGGCCCATAATAATTTTGCGCACACTATAATAAATAGACAAAATTGAGTCACATCATCATCATAGTCATTGTGAAAAGTTTAAAGACTTCATTTATGTATCCTGATGTGGCCTGATCCTACAGCTAAAAAACACTGGCGTGTCTGTCTGTAACTCGACTGCACACTGTCCAATCAAACTCCACCCATGGAAGTAATGCTGTGGGCTGCATACAGACTCCAGAACTTTTCAGTATCCACTAGGGACGTATTGTTCTTAGATGAAATGCAGTTCTGTCCACACACACACACAAGGGTCCAAATGAAACAGGGCCTGGTTAGATAAAGTAAGATTTAGCTTGGAGAAGATCGGTTGCAGCTGTGCTTATACACACTCACACAGCAGAGTCTGACATTGATGACTTTGTGTAGCTGAGGGCATCGTTTAAAAGCTCTGAAGTTGAACTATAAAAAGGCAAATCAAATGTTTTTTGTTTTTTTTTATGTGTCCACTGGAACACTGTATCATCATTGAGTATGGCTATTTTCAGTCACACGCTACGGTAATGTTTGTGCAGGCGTATTCCAAAATGGGGATGTCATCCAGCAGGGTGGAAATCAGAGAATTATCTGGCAGATGGTCTCACGGTTTGAGAGAGAGAGAGAGAGAGAGAGAGAGAGAGATGGAGCAGATACAAATTTTTTTAATCTAAATGGGTCACTAAGGTTTGAGACCAAAAAAAAATTATACTAAATTGGTTTTGGTTTGGTCGAGTGTATAATCGTTATTTTTTGCTAATTAACTTTATAAACATGAATAACACTTTGTGTTGCTGAGTGGTCCTGCGATGCCAAAATGTTCTGGCTGCTTCAGTGTCAAGAGTGAACAGCTGCTCAACATTGAAACATTTGTGAAAGCCAAATGAGGTTGGATTACTTAAAGGAAGAAAACTCTAAAACTAGATATTTCTCATTTGTTGGAGTGAATCTGCAGGCTGTATATGTTCCTCTCAGACAGACAGACTGTAAAAATATGAGCTATGCTTTTATTAACCCAGTTGTAACAACAGCCTGAGAGACATTCGACTGGTGCCTGTTTCTTTGCTCAGAATTTCCAGACACCATCTCTCACAAATACCAATATTCTCTCATTCCTATTGTATGCCAGGACCAGGACTTAAGTAAGCAAATTGGGCTAGACACAGATCTGGGTTTGACTTCCTGAATTCCTAGATAAAAAAAAAAAAAAAAACACAAAGCGGGCACACAACTTCTCGAATGCTTCTGCCAAGCCAAACAGAAGACCTACTCATCTGCTTTTAAAACCTTAAAAAATAATAATAATAATAATAAATTAATAAATAAATAGTGTTTTAGACTGATAGTACTGATGATGAGTGATATCCTAGTGATGATACAGACTTCAAAGCACTGAGTTAAGTTAAGTTTCTCTGGAAAAGAAAGTCTGTGAAAAATTGTAAATGTAAAAAAAAAAATCCTCTTATTGTTATCATATTGTAAAGCTGGTTGTATTTCTGTTTTTATCATTCTAGTTGCCGTTACAGAGTTGAGGATGGTGCTCCATGCTAGAGTGGTCGTCTCACTGCAAGGACAAGATGAGAAAAAAAAAAGAAAAAGAAAAAAATCTGCGTTTTTTAAAATTTCAGTACGGAAGTGATTATGGATGAGCCACTATTAAGTCTTGTTCTTACATTTTTAGACATTGCTAACTATACAAAGTCTGCTAAATTCATTATGTGAAATAACCTTCGCCTTGCTCATTCCTTTCTTTTCTGTCTCTGACTTTAAAGTTGACTGCGTGTTTACTTACAGCCTCATAATCACAGCATTTAATCTCAGCTGCCATCGCATACCAGATATCCTCCTCATTAGTTCCATCCCTTTGGGATCACAGTTGTTTTGGTTTAGGAGCAAGAAGCAGGCTGTCTAAAAGATATTACGATGTAGCTGTGGATCTAGCTTGTTTGTTTTCTAGGCATATTTTAGTTGCCCAGAATGATAGACCGGTAGAAGTCATTCAGTCCACATCTAGTGACACTGGCCTCTATCTATGCTTGTCCACTATTTCATTAAAGACAAATACAGTGGATGGAGGTAATAGATGAAAATGAACACAGGAGACACACTGCTACTTCTCAACATCCTCAACACCTGGACTAAGCAAGACCCATCCCAGTACCTATTCTGGAATGTTCACACACACATACACATTATCACAAAAATTGCATTATGACACAATGCTATATGCATGCTGCTATGGAACAATTGTTTGCACTGTTGTCTTCCATTCTTCATTGTTCTGTCTAGTTAGTATTCATTGTGCTCCATATTCACTGCGTATTTTGCATTTGTCTTACACTGTTCAATCATGCGTACTATGCTGCTTTATTGTTGTGTATTATTCCATGGACCTGAAAAAATTACCTATTTCGAAACAGTATATTTGTTCAATATTAAATGGAAGCACAGCAAAAAAATCCCCTTACCCTGTCTCGAGATATCATACTTGAGGTTGCGCTGTTGTACTGAATATCATCACAGCTGTGATATTTGCAGCACTCTAGCTGAGCCGTGCTGATATTTAGTACAACAGCGCATCTTCAAGTGTTCTACATGCGCTAGTTATTATCAATATCAGCAGATTATGATTTGTTTGTTTATATAACAAGTTATTTTACTCCTCCAACACATATCCTACAGTGTTCTTATTTATTTCCATACTTTTTAATCATGTAACGCTGCTTTGCAACAATGACCATTGTTAAAAGTTCTATACAAATAAAATTGAGTTGAATCGAAATTGAATCGTCATGCTCTGTATCACCACTCATGACATGCTTCTCATCCAAACAGATTACTCAGTTGAAACTAACTGTTGCGTAATGTTCATTGCATGCAGAACAAGAGCAACACTAAATGAAATTCAGAACCATGAAAACCAGAACGTAGGGAGACCATGGTGATTTATTACATAACTTCCACACTGCACATTTTCATTCCTTTCGTCCCTCCATCGTTTTTTACTCTATCGATATAACACTTCAAGTAAAATTGGAAGAAAGATATCAGATTGATTTGTGAACCAAATCCCAGCTACCCTGCAGCTGCAGACCGGTTACCATTCCACAGTGCTGCATTCTTTAGCGGTTTGAAAGTTTTCCCACATCTACCCACCCTCTGCTATAGCTCTCTCGCTTGGGAAAACCTTTCCCTTAGCCGCCCTTTTCTTGTCTGGACAGCGAATCGGAGTTTGTGTTTGAGAGCTATGGTTACCATGGAGACGGGAGCGTTCTCAGACGTCCAGCATTCCAGAGTATTTTAAGGGTGCTGACATTTTGTATCATACAGCAGGCGTTTAAAATCTCTAATTTCCTGTTCATGGGGAAAAATTCACATAAACGAGTTGCCTCTTAAGGGTAGAGGAACCAAATGTAAAAACTAAAATTAGTTTTCTAGACTGATAAACACAACAGATAAAGCTGTTAAAAAAGACAAATTAAACTATATTAAAGTAAACGACCCAAATCTAAAAATCAAAAGCCACATGATGAATATGTGCCATAAACAGAGACTATAAACGTTACCATTTGATGGCACAATTGATTGCTTTGACTTTACAATCTGAAAATGTCAATTTTCCTTATATTTGCAATGTCTTTTTATAGAACGTCTACTCACGATATCCAGTACAGAAACATTGACTTTGATTATTTTGGAATAGGAAAAATACAAGGCTTAAAATAGCAGAAATGTGGTTCATGTCATAAAAGCCATAAAATTACCATTCACTATATTGTGTAATAAAAATAGTTGATATAATTTATAGAAGTCCAACACACCACAAGTTTAAACTTGTCCAAAATTGGGATAGTTAATGATGTTGTTTGTCCATTTTTCCTCCCAGGGAACTAATGGCACAGGGCACCATTTTGTATATGCCAATCAGTCTACACCACATGTCTTGTCACTGTGAGAGAAAATCAAAGTAGCTGAAAAAAAACCCACCAAGCACAGGGAGAACATGCTCATACAGTAAATATCCTATTATACTAAAGCAGCAATGATGTATTCAATTCTTTAGTTATGAAACTTTAGATATTTTGTAAATCAGACTTGTGGAGAGAATAACCACTGGCATTCATCATAACTTCATAAATATGTGCTCTTTAATGCAGATAAAAGAAGTATCTAGTTTTAGAGTGAAATACATTATAACAACGACAATTTATAAGTGTTTCATTTATTCGTATCATGATGATGAATAAATGATTAATAAACTAATGAATATGATATTTATATGATGTATAGAGAGATCACATTCATGCTTTAATCTTCAAGCCAGGCCATATCAAACAACTGCGACTCAAACACTTCATAAAGTAAAACAACTATTTCTGCATGCAAATAAAACCCAGCTATAATATGAAGAGAGGTGAGAACATACAATTAGAGATAAACTCTAGTGGTCTGTGAAACAGTGTTCACCCTCATATGTACGAAAATATATATTGCAACTCAGTAACGGATGCCAAGGGGACTTAAGGACACAGACATAAATATTCATGCAGGTGTGTTTCCAATTACTGTTCCATACCGCCATATTCCCTCGTTAGATTTACAAGATGTTTCCAGGGTAATGCTTCTTTTATGGGTCAATTTTAGCGAAACAACAGTGTTTATTAGCAGCAGACCTCAAAGGAGCTGTCATGCTCAGATCTGATTAAAAGGTCAATGATGGGAGCTTTAAAAACACATACTTAACCTGGCCTAATATAATGGATGTACTTAATAATCTAACATTCTACATGACAACTTGCGTCCTTGAAGCAAGCAAGCTGTCTGTGTAAGTTACAAGTGATGTAATGAATTACTAACCACAGGGTGTAACTAAAGTCATCATATGTTGGGGAAATGAATGCTTTTAAGCAAAACATCTTTCAAAATTTTGATACTTTAGATAGTGGGTGAGCGAAAAATTACCTGCACTCTGGGTGAAGAATTTATTTGAAACATTTAAAAAAGACAAATACATCATTTTTCGACACAATCTTCTTGCTTTTCAATGCACTTTGCCAAACTAGATTTCGTATTCACTCATTTAAAATGTTTTAGGCTGAGCTACGAACATCAGTAATGAATATTCATCCTCAAAGGGCTGTTGTCAGGGGATCAAACAGGTAAAAGTCTGATGGAACGAGGTTAGCACTATAGGGGAAATGCATAGTGTCGGCAACAAGGGCAAAAATCTGCAGTCCTCTGCATCTAATTGAGAATCCCAGAAAACTGTAAAGATCAATTTTCACACCCGAATACTTTCTTGGACTGCCTTTAATTTTGATAATGATGTGCATTCAGTGTAAAATGTTTTAATGCAACCTTATGGAATGTCACACTAATTTCCATCCAAAGTGCAAAAAGTTGAGCATTGTGCATGATGGTTGCATTGCTTTATCTGCTTCCTTTCTTACCCTGACACATACATTGCTGTAAAATATTGTAAATCTGGACTCTTCAGACCACATGACCTTTTTTTCATTGCTCCAAAGTCCAATCTTTATACTCCCTACCAAATATAAGGGTTTTTTTTGGTCTCACTAACAAGTGGATTTCTTATGACCATGAATGGTTTCATCTCAATCCTGAGTTCCTGTTCCACGTGGAAATGATCTTGTTTTTAATATTAAACATAGCTATGATTTCTACTGTCTATTTTTATGATGCAACCTCACAAAGCATTTAATTAATACAATCATGACCACATTTGCTCAGCAAACTTTACAGTTCAGCCCTATCCTTCCACGTTATAATAATGCGTTTTACAGTACTTAACCCAATTCCAGTAATTTCAGCTTTTCTCATTAGTTGTACATGGTAACATCTTTTTTGATTAGTTAAATCCAAATTGTGGATCCAATTTTTGGTCATTTATTTTAGGTACTCTAAAAAAGGCATTGAAATGTATTGGAATCCTTCTTATGGCTGGATTGGGACGTTGTTGCATTGAGAACACAAGTCGAGGTGCAATTATATGCATAACACCAGATGTGTTAATGTGAGCTCATCATGAGTGGGAGAGACGACTCTCCGTCTGTGTGTGTTTAAGAAGAAATGGCAATCATGTAGAGGATGTTGTGAAAATCAAGTTACAGTTTGCTAAAAGGTGTTTATTAAGGTGTACCTTACGCATGGAGACTTGTGTGATCCACCCTGTATATTTTTACAATCATCCTTTTACAATATGGAAAAATTCATGCAGGTGTTTAATGACTTTGTTATGTAATGAAAACTATTGAAACGGTCAACATGTTAAACTGAGCCTACAAACATTTTGAAGGATCCGACTGATGCTGCTGCACAATGCTGGATCAGTTCCAATAAGAGGAGAATGATTGCTTCTCCAGTCTTTATTCCTGCTGTCGCACACATTTTACTAGCAGCACATTTTCCACAGATGCTTTCAAATCAATCCAGGCAGTCAAAATAAAACTTAAACTTAAACTTAAGTTCTTTCCCTTGTTAATAGTGTACTTTATGTCAGGCCTATTACTCCTAAGCCAGGCACTGAGAGAAGAGAAAAGACTTGTAGATATATATACGGGATATATAATTAATATAACAGGGACCAGTAACTGTAGCTCCCAGGTGTTATATATCCATTCTTCTAAACACCAGTTCAACCTCCATTATGAAATAACGACAAAGTTATACAGCCTTTCAACTACACCAATACAATCTTCCTTGGACGTTTTACAGATGGGCTTAACTGACATAAATACATTAGCAACATTCAATTGCAGCCACGTTGGATGAGTATTTTTTTTGCCAGCGCATAAAAACCAAACCCTATTTCCCAAACCAATAAAAATATCAGTAAATCTACATTCATGTTGATTAAACTTGCTAATAATTACCATGTTGTGGTTGGACCTGCTCCAGAAAGAACTTGGGTATTATGATGTACCGCTGTGCTCATCTAATTAGTGCCTATGGTAGTTTAGATCATGGGAACAAATTACACGAGACGACTGGTTGATTGCAGTACTTATATGCTCTAAGAGCACTTGTACATATGATCAGCCTGATTACAATTTCAGAGCAAGCCAGCTAAATATAATACCGCAGAGTAAAAGTTGCATTAGCCTCTGAGTACAGTAGGGAAAAAAAGAGAGAGACAGGCTGGTAACTCAATGCTTGACTGCACTGTGAAAGTTATTATACTTTTTGGCTACATAAATCAGAATAAGGCTGATCTATGATCAAGCGCCAAACCTACTCCCCTCTGACTCACAGCGCACGAAGATATCCAGAATGGTACTGTAGATGAAGGTTTGGAAATTTGGCATAAATTGAGCTGGAAAATAGGGTGCTGTATGTCAGTAGGCAAGACACCAGTGACTTCACACACTGAACAAAGAGCAGAAGGGCCCTACCCTAAACTCCTATCACATTAAGTTCTGATGTCATCTTCCACCACCCATTAGTTGGCATGGCTGCTGCAGTGTGATTGAATCAGTCCTCTCTCTCTCTCTCTCTCTCTTACACACACACACATACGTACGTATATGGAGTCTCTGTCTAACATCAGTACATCATTCAAGCTTTAATCTAAAACCTTAGCTTTGAAGACTCTTTTTCCTTACTTAAAGCTCTGCAAATATTATTTAAAGAATTATCAGGTGAAACATTTTCTCATGTATATCTTGAGTATAATTACTAAACAGCGTAGACAGTTTAGCTACCATGAATTTGCTGACAATGGTTCACAGCAGAAACATAAAGTGACATAATAAATCCACATATACACCAACCCGTCATAACATTTTGCCCACCCGCCTAATAATGAGTTTTGCCACCATAACGATGATGCACTGTGTGTTCTGACACCTTTCTATCACAACCTTTTCATCAATTTGATCTACACTAGCGCTTCTATTGGATCCGACTACAAGGGTCAGCCTTCTCTCCCCAAGTGCATTAGTGAGCCTTGGCCACCCATGACCCTGTCACCAAGTTCAACGGTTTTCCTTCCTTGGATCACTTTTCATAGGTCCGGACCAATGCAGACCAGGAACATCACATAGTATCTGCGATAGTATTTCTCTGATCCAGTCCTCTAACCATCACAATTTGGCTCTAGTCAAAGTCAGTTATGCTTGCCCATTTTTTTCTCCTTCCAGCACATCAACGTCAGGAAAAAGGGTTCACCTGCTGCCTAATATATCTCACTAACTTCCAGCCGCCATTATACTGAGATATTGAAAATGTAGCTACTCTGAGAAGGGCCAAATTGTAATGGCTAGACAACTGGGTCAGAGCAACTCCAAAATTGCAGCTCTTGTGGGATGTTCCCAGGCTGCAGTGGTCAGGACATACCAAAAGTGATCCAAGGAAGGATCCAACAGGTTCCAATAGAAAGGTGTCAGAACACACAGGTCATTACTGTTTTGGTGGAAAAGAGGGAGGAACCTACTCAATATTAGGCAGGTGGTCATAATGGTATGGCTGATCAGTGTATATGTGGATTTATTATATCAATTTATGTTTCTGTTGTGAACCACAGTCCTGATAACTAATGTTTTTATGCTGTTTATACTCATGTTTCTCAAGATATACAGTACAGTACATGAGAAAATATGCTTATGCTTATAAAAACTGTATTATACTTTTGCTGAATGGCTTATAATTAAATATAGTCAAATTTGGTATTGTACAAATGATTATATCATAGCTCTGTGGTCATTGTCGGAAATAATAACACCAGCTTGTAAATGTTTACAGTCTAACATAAGGACAGCATATTTTTTGTCATAACTCAAAACAAGGGTGCAGCACTGATAAGAACTGCTCTTTGGTCACAGCTGTGATGTCACTGCGGTTCTCTGTCTAGTGTCGTAATCCCAAAATAAACAGGTAACCCCTCCCTTAATTGTTATCAAAGACACCATCACCTTTTGACTCGTCTCTCATTACAGACATTCAAATGCCTTATTTAGGCAGTGGTACCAATGTTGCATTTGATGAGTTATAAACGTTGAAACTTACTGTTTCTTGAGGATCCGCTGATATTCACTTTATATAATACACATGTCTGCCTCAGCCTCTGTCTTCACTTTGTTATATCTGTTTGATGTTCCTGTAACTTTAGACGACATGTTCGATCAACACATTGGATTGGTGGACGTGTGGACAAGAACAGATGCAGCTGTGCAACTACAATAAAAAAACTGTTAGCGTAGATATACTGCAAACGAATAATAAAATGATACTGTATTGTCTTTAGCCTTTTTTAAAAAAGGCACAATTCTTGTTATAATTCATATATTATAAATGGCGCAACATTGTCAACATTCATTTTTGTGGTTGGTTTATGTAAATGTGATAGAGAAGATCCCAAACTCTGATATTTTCAATGTAACGTGGATATGAAAAAAAAAATAGGAATATTTATTAAATGAAATACAGTGTAGAAACATCTTGAATTAGTCAAACATGTATTTGATACATGTATAATACATACAGTATGATTCAATTCTGCATTGACATTTTGATTCAGGCCATCTCCATTCCATTCTATTCTTGATGCTACCATGCTGTCACTGTTGGACCCTCGAACAAGATCCTTCATCCCCAAGTGAAAATATGTAGAGCTGGCAACTCGACGGCATAAGAAACTCCCACAGAAACAACAGATATACCTCCAGGGTCGGGAGTATCCATTGCCTGATGTGGCGGATGGCACATGGATGGACCCTATTCCTATACCTTATCCCAACTATCTCCAGTGCAAATCAGTCCAGATTGAAAATGTATTGATGTGTCCTTGTTTTCGTTCCTGTAAGTAATAGCAATTTCTTTACTGGCTTAATTTTATCTGGGGAAAAAAAGGTTTCTGCAGTTTTCTATATTACAAGTTATGTTTTTATATGAACCACAGTCCTGATAACTAATGTTTTTATGCTGTTTATACTCATGTTTCTCAAGATATACAGTATAGTACATGAGAAAATATGCTTATGCTTATAAAAACTGTATTATACTTTTGCTGAATGGCTTATAATTAAATATGGTCAAATTTGGTACAAATGATTATATCATAGCTCTGTGGTCATTGTAGGAAATAATAACATCAGCTTGTAAATGTTTACAGTCTAACATAAGGACAGCAACAAGGGTGCATAACAAAAAATATTCATATAAAAATATAACAAGGGTTATATTTTTATATATATTTATATTTTTGTTCTATTTTCAATAGCTATGTTTTTCTATAACTACGTTTCTCTATATTCTCTTTCTTATTTTATTTATTACATAATTTATTTATTATTTTAAGGTCATGTGACAAATAAAATTCGAATTTGAATCAGTACGACCTTAACTCTCTGCTCTACATTAATTACATTTACTCCTTGAATGCTTTCTATCACTCTTACATCTCTCTGAAATACATGGGATTGGATGTCATGTTCATCAATTGTTGTTAGGAATGCCGGTTTTTAACTACAGTATATTCTATTTCAATTCATATCTAATCTAGGTTTAGACATAATTGTGACTGTATCTTAGACCACTGGACGGAGTTTATGATTTGAATTGTTCTTTTCTTTACTACCCCTAGTTACGGGTGTGATCAGTAAGATTGTTACCGGGTGATTACATACTCGCTGAAAGACATATGTGAGTTGAATGACAGGATAATCCTGTGATTGTAACCTAGAGGTATGAGATGATATCCAGGTGCAACATTTGTGTTCATTGGACCATTTCCAACATTTAAAGTAACAAGTGACTCAAGCAAGCATCAATACCAGATCAAAAAAAGGAAAAAAAAGGAAATGTAACAGCAACACTGGATTGATCAATTATATTCAACAAACACTAGTAATTCTAAATTCCTTTTTTTCTTGAACGTCTATATAGTACAGAACAAGTGTCAGAACTCCTGACATACGTAAAGGGAGAGCTATAAAACTGCACCCCGTCATTATACAGTGTTCTGTCAGGACAGAAATAAACGGTTCTCTAATCTAACATCTGCCTTGCCTTATAACAGCAGAGGCCCACAAGGAACAGTTCAAAATACATAGTTCAAAACACATGACAACATTTCACTTCCTGTTTTCATTCTGCTTGTTTCTTGTTACCATAGCACAGGAAACAACCCTAAGCAAATAAGCACTGGTTGCCAGGAAACATGCTTTTCATGCTGCTGTTTGCTAATTTTATGTTTTTAGGAAGAAAGTAAGCCAAATGCCAAGAAGAACACAGATACATGTGCAGCCTGGGAAAACCCTTCACATGGTGAAATTTTGACAGTTTCTGTTCTTTTGAGTTCCAAAAGATTCAGAAAAAAATACATTTCCTGAACTGAAATATGTTTCCTTTTTTGTGTATTGTCTAAACCAGGAGTGAAGTTACAGCCTTAAAGTCTGGTTTTTCGCTCAAAAGACAAATTGCAGAATACAATGCATTTTACAGTTTAATTTCCACCGCAAAAAATTATTCATTTAATTTACACATTAATTTCACATTAAAAAAGACAATGTACAGTAAAGTACAAATATGTCCATAAAAGCCATGTCTAAACTTAATTCTCATGCAGGCTAAAATCTTATGATTAGTAATGATTATACCTTTTATTTTACATAAAAAGCACTATCAATGTTTATAGGTTATTATAGGCCAGTGTATTTACAGTACAAATCATTTTATGAATCCTTAATCTCTGAAGTCATCTCATTAATACCCCAAGCAGACACACTGTACATTCATCCATCTAGGATCCTCTATAATCCACCCAGGGACTGTGGAGGCCAAGGATGGCCGATGTACTTATTATTCATTCCTATTGCGTGTAGGACGTCCTGTCAACATACACACACTCATTCACACACTAAAGGCAATTTGGGAACACCACTTAGCATAATCTGCATGTTTTCGAGGAAACTAACCAAGCACAGGGAGAACACGCAAACTTCATGCACAAAGACCCCAAGACGGGAATCAAACCCAGACCCTGGAGGTGCAAGGCGACTGTGCTATTCACTATGCCACCGTTCCTCCATGAACACATGAATAAAAAAATTTCATTTAATCCACTTATGATGAAAAATTAATGCATCATTGCCACCCTAATAAATATTTTTAAATAATAATAAAACTTTGGCCTGGTGGTTTGAATCTCACATCCAGTCTGTGTATGTGGAGTTCACATGCTCTCGCTTTGTGATGCTCCAAAAAGCACTCTGGCTTCCTTTTACAAACCAAAGACATTATTGCTGTTTCCGTGTATGTGAGTGAGTGCTTGTGCTCTGAGATGAGTTGTCACCCTACCTATGGTATATACTTGTGCCATAAATTTCTTCAGGTAAACTTGTACCTCTAAACCTGCTAAACCTGTAACTCTACATGGAATAAGTAATATAGATAAGATGAATAGGGTTATTTTTTAATGCTGGTAGCTGATCAGAAACTAAACTGATTACACACACTGTATATAAATTTCATTTAGAGATGTATCCATCCACTGTTTCAGGTTGACATACTCTGAATTTATTAAACTGCCTCTTTCCCTAACGTAACCCTTGCAGTAAAATATCCAAGGCAGTATAAAACATAAACAAATACAAACAATTCCACATGATTCTTATGATATATATTTATAGATTATAACAAATAGTTATCATTTATATGCTATTTTTAAAAAAAAAAACAATTTAGGCCCAAACCTTATATTTCAACACATCTGGCTGTTGGCCAGATTTCAGCCACAGGCTTCCAGATGTGGTACTTTGAATGAAGTATTTACATAAACACAATCCTTCCCACAATTCACCAAAATATACAAACCACTTTCATGTAGGACAGAAAATGAAAATACACAGCCTCTAAATAAGTGTAATAGACCTCATTAGTGAATCATGAAACAATCAATTAAAATATGAATCTCTACAGTAATGCACAACAAAGATATGCACAGGGAGATGAGAGTGAATAGGTTAGCCGACATTTTGGACTTGTTTTAGAGTGTGAAATTTTAACAGGTTGTTAAGTAACATACAGTATGGTGTAATTTGTGAAAATTGAGCATCACACTGTTTGGTAAGACTGAAAGAAGATACAAATGCCTACGTTTTGACTGGAAAGTCTGTTTTTACTGTTGCAATGAAAAGATGTCTTACTTTGTTTTTTTATCTTGCAAGTGGAAACACAAAGATGTGAGCATCAATCATTTTTAAGGTTCATAACTCATATCTCATCACTGCAAGTTAAATATGCATTATTACCCCATACAGGTTAGATTTAGCACATTCTCCCCAAATGTACTGGAACAGCAAGGCCTTTTTTCCTTAATATTTTAGTATACACTGAAGACATTTAGGTCTAAGATCAAAGATGAATATCAGATGACAGCTCAGAATTTTAGCTTTGATTTCCTGTTGTTTATATCTGAATGTGTTAACCAACTTCAGACGTGGGACTTTTTGTTTCAACCCACCCATTTCTTGATTATCAAAAATGTTAGCACATCTAACAAACATATAATATTTGTTTGCCTAGGTGTAGATTGACAATTAACAGTGCTGAATGTCCCAATTTATTCTGAGCCATGGGAGTGTGCATGTGAAGACTTGCAAGTATTTGATGATTAGTGAAAAAAAGCAGAAAAACCAACATGAAGACGAGAGATCTGTCAATGGGAGAAAATCAAACCATTTTGAAGCTGTGAAAAAAATTAATCACTGCACAAGCACTGTGTATAGGCAAGACATAAAAACTAGAACGTCCTGAAAGAGAAAGAAATTGCCAGTGGACTAATGAAACAGGTGATTAAAAGGGAGACTAAGGAAAACAACAGTAGTTGCTGACAGAAACAAAACATCAGTGAGTTACGTCATTACCAACTGCCCCAGGGGAGGGGCAAATGTAGACAATCCACTGTTCTAAGAAGACTTCAAAAGCAGAAATACAAAGGCCACACCACTAGATGTAAACCACTCATTAGCAGTAAGAATCAAAAGGCCAGGTTGGAAATAAACAAAGAAAAACAGAGATGAGCCAAAACGTTCAGGAGCCAAGATAACCTACCAAAATGATGGAACGGCCAAAGTAAGAGTAAGAAAGGAAATGCTCATGGTTCGAGCTTATCAGTCAAGTACAGTGGAGTTTGCATCATGTCTTGAGCTTGCATGGCTGCGTCTGGAACCAGCTAATCTTTATTATATATAAGGTGTAACTCATGATCGTTGCAGCTGAGTAAATTCAAAAGTCTACAGAAACATTCTGTCTGCCAGAAATACTGTACATGCAATGTAATTTGGAAGAACTTTATCATGCTACAAGACAATGACCAAAAAAAAATAACCAACATAACAAAGGATTTCATCAGAGGGGGAAAGAATTAGGATGTTTTAAACTGACCAAGTTAATCATCAGGCCTTAACCCAATTAAACATGTGTTTCACCTCCTAAGACCGAAGGGGAAAAAAACATAAAAATAAACAACAACTGAAAGAAATTTCAACACATGCCTGGAAAAGCATCACAAGAGAAGAATGCAACAGTTTACTCATGTTCATGGGTCACCACCTTGAAGTTAATCCAAGCAAGGGCTTTGCAACCAAACGCTGAGTGTTATTTACTTTACTTTAGGACTATCTGTTCCAGCATTCTTTGCTCACATAAAAATTGGGTGGTCTGCAATCAAAGGGGTTGTGTTCTAAGTTGTTTAACACATTTCAAATTAAAATATCAGGAAATGAAAGGTGAGGTTCTGATCAATCATCTTGGATTCATCTTTTGGTCTCAAACCTGAATCCAAACCTCAGTGTATAACAAAAACTATACAGTATATAAAACTAAAGTATTATATAAATATCAAAAATAACTAGGCATTGGTCTCCAACGTTTTTATTTTTTTACAGTATGCTCTCTATACAGTATATTATTTAAAAATGGTATGATTCTAAATAAGTGCCATAATATATGTTGCCAGCATGTGCTTTTGAGGAGCGTGCGGCATTCCATAATCGCAGGAGGTGTGACATTTAATACAGCAGCGTAAGCATCTAGTGTGATGTACTGTATAACACATACCGTGCACATAAATACTCTGCATACCATTGCTTTTCAAACAACGAGGTCGCAGTGCTCTACTCAGAGGTCAATACCTTCCCAGTCATTGCCATTTCCCATTGATGAAGAGCGTAACTGCACAATAAAAATGTCTTTAAGTCCAGCCTTTGCACTCAAGGATTGTGCTTTAAAACACTTTAATTTTATTGCTATTTAAAATAAAAGTCTGGCTCTGCTGATCAGTCTCAGTCTTAACTGATCTTGCTGTTCATTGTTCATGGTGCGCTACAGATTTAGCACTAATTAATTATAGGGTGGGTCAGCTGCTAGCCGTTTACTGTTGTTTAAATATCGTGTCGCACGCATCGTACATCTCAAAAAGTCAGAACCCTGTTCTGCGATGAGGGGTTCTCCCTTTTTTACATAGACCTTGTTTCACTACCACTGTTAGGGGATTAAAAGTAAATCGACACCCACAATTCAGTCTCCGTGCCGTCCATAAAGATTGAGGACACAATGTCCTCAATTTTATTTTATTTTTTTCAATTTTATATATACAGTATATATATACTTTTTTTTTCTTCTATATTTCTATATTTTGTGATATTTTTATTATGCCCTTATTTGTACAGTTTATTTTACTAGTTA
>JAOVVA010000002.1:11321690-11349777 GCA_028565275.1 Leiocassis micropogon | reverse complement strand
GTAAAATTGATTGTCATGTCACGATTAAAAGTGTCAAAAACATCCAAGGCATCAGCGAGGTGGCCAGAAGTAAACATAAAAACACCAAAGCCCAAAGTTACGGCACTACAAGGAAGAAAAAAACAAAACAAATTAAAAAAATTTAAAAAACCAGGTGCACAAGTACCGCTGTGCAAGCTTTTGGCAGTCAACCGTAAAAGAATCACGAACACAGATTTTATCTAGAAAAATCATGAGAGGACAAAAATGCAGGTATCTAGAGTGACATTAGTCCACCCATTTGTCTTTGCCAGTTTGGATGTCCTGCATTGTCCAGAGCACTGAATGCACGATAGCCCGAGTCACAGCGGAGAGTAAAGGGGTGAAGCGAGTCTGTGTTGGGGAGGAGGGCGGGGTAAGCAGGTGGAACTCCTGGGCTGCACCCAGTGTGTTTATGGGGTCTGTGTTAAAGGACAGTGTTTGGTACCGCCCCTCATGCCACACACACACTCTCTCACCCAAACACACACACACACCCTTGGCTTGTACTCCCTATAGCCCTATGTCTGAACGAGAAACCCTGAATGCTTCCCTTTGACACTATGCAGACACATGAAAACATATACACACACTCACTCATGCACACACAGACACACACATACACACACACACCCCCCCTTGGCTTGTACTCCCTATAGCCCTATGTCTGAATGAGAAATCTTGAACTGACACATACATTCTGGCACATACACACACACACACACACACACACACACACACACACACACACACACGTTAAGGGAGTAAGTTAGTCCCTGAAGATGTTCATGTTCCATCTCCCTGTTCTTCCTCCCCACAAAACACCAGTCGCAGTCCCACCATGAAGGGAAAAAAAAAAAAAAAAAAAAAGAGTATTTGCTAGTGCCAGTCTTCATCGTCTGTGGAGTCTTCCTCTTCGGAGGAGTCCTCGCTGCTGGCTCGCCTCGCTGCCGCTTGCTCTCCTCGAGATCCGTTCTGTTGAGCAGCCAATAAGGCCGCCGCGGCCGCTGCCGCTCGCTCCTCGGCTTCCCGCTGCCTGAGAGCCGCCGCTTTCTTCTCTTGCTCGGCGTGGCTCTTCATGTGAGCGCTCCGGCTTTTCACTTTATAGAATATCCTGCCGATGACAATGAAACGACACAGAGCACACATTTGGGTTAGCCGCGAGACAGACGGGATGATGACTGAATTATGCAGCAGCTTATCTGTGCTAAATAAATATGCATTATTGGATTAAATGAGGTAGATTAGATTAAAGGAATGGGAACAAATGTTTTACTGTGCAAAGTGCCTAAAGGCATGAAAAAAAATTAGGTTGTTTATGCAGCAACCTCATTTCCCCTCTCGTCTGTTCCAACCTTGGCATTCCCTGGCATCTAATCACTCATCTGTCATCATCTGCACTGGTTTCTCACTGATTTATCCCTTAAGTTAGATGTTTTTTTATGCTTAAATGATTCTTACAGTAGGTTAAAAAAAGTCCTTCAGGAGGCCTGGAGAACTATTCCTCATAGCTATATTAATAATATAATTTTAAAAAGTCTGGCTCTGGATGCAAAATATGAAAAAATGAGGTGGGGGTTCAATACTTTTGCACAGTACTATGTGTATTCATGTATGTAGACTTGCATGGTACTGGATCAACAGAAACCACAGGTTTATCTTAATGCATTTGTTCCAATATAATATCACATAAACCCAGTAAGAAAAACATGTGCGTAGTTTTTTATGATGAGATTTATTTAACATTCTTGGACCTTCTTTTGTTTCCATATGTTTTCTGACACAGGAAACACATTTCAGGACAAGGAGCTTAGAGTAATATCTCTCAGTAACATGACATGACAATATAAAACAACACCAGACGTTACTCTATGCTGCTTGGAAAAACATCAGGTTTTTTTGTTGTTTTCTTGTAACAATTGACAAACTGCAGTGATATGAGAGGTTACAAATCACGGCGACTGCAGGTGTGATGCATTATACTGCATGACAAACATTTTATTAATATATTTAAAACATTCTAGAGATCAACTCTTGAAGTAAACACACTGTGTCACACACCAGGGCCGAGTGCTTGATTTGCTGCTTGGTATCAACACCTCACTATAAAGCGGTCACAGAATACGACCACAGATTGCGGAAGACACGCGCGAGATCAGTCTTTTTTGATGCGACGAGAGCAGATGCACTGGCGAAATGCAAACGAGCAGCAGTGGCCAATGGTGAGTGGGCAGGAGGGACAGAGCGTACGACATGTTTTCGTGTTCCGCCTCGTCCACGTGCGCGCACACAACCTGCACTCGGTCCCTAGGCAGACAGACAGGCACACAGCACAGGGCATGGCATTTAGCGCTGCTCAAAACTTCCAGGTTGCTAAGCGACGGTTGATAACAACAGTGCCAGACGTTTCCATTACTGATACGAGACCTCTTATTGGAATCAGATGGTATGTTTTATTGCTCTCAACTCAGAAATATGCGAACGCAGATTACTCACGGACCCTTCCTAGTAAACACAAGTCATCTTCCTGCTATATGCATCAAATTACTGGGAAAAAAGATCAAGCTTAAAGCCAGCGCTTAAACTGATGTCGGGAGATGTCCTGAATAGGCGGATTTAAACCCTTTATGCAAGGATACCTGTGCATGTTTGAGCAAAACTACAAAAGGGAAGTGACATGCTCGTCTTTAAAATTGCGAAACTGCAAGACATCCAAAAACAGGGTTGCATTAAAGAGAGAGAGAGAGAGAGAGAGAGAGAGAGAGCTTTAAAGGTATTTTCAGCCTTATGTGTCAGATGAGCAACAACAGAAGCCGACAATGTGATCGCAGGTAATTAAAACATGTTCACGCACATGACACAATGACTAACAGCTGCCACGACTACCAGTCACCATTAGCACATCATTTTGACGCCTGCGTGTACCAGTGCGGATCTGTTAAGCATAAATTAGACTTCCACACATAACACACGAAGATTAGGAGCTGGCTACAAAAGAACTGACTTGAAGCGATGTATACGGACTAATGAGAGAAATTTTTCTTGCCACAATTCGGTCTGTTAATACCAATCAATTGCCACTTGCATGCAACCTGTGGTTATTGCAATAGTATTGTTGCAGGCTAAAATTTAACCATCTCCTTATGGCTATTTCCGGCATGACGATGCACCATGCCACGAAGCAAACATTATCTCACTCTGGGTTCCCGAAAACATGACAATGAGTTCAGTGTTCTTTAGTGGCCTTGCTAGTCAGCAGATCTGAATCCAATAGAATAACCCTTTGGGATTCAAGATTCAAAGAACTTCATTAATTCCAGAGACTATTTGCTTAAGGTCGATGTGGTATGGAATCTGTAATCATGTTGACATGGAACAGAATCTCAAAAGAACGCTCAAAAGAAATCCATGCCATGAAGAATTAGTATTATGCACCTAGTAAAATGCTCATTAAGTCCATGTGCATGTATACACACATACCATACACACACTTACAGTCTCTGGTCTGGTTAGTGATGTCTGATAAAGTTTGTTTGATGTTTTTTCTCACCTTTAAGACACCTGAGCTTTATTCTTTGCTTCACACAAACGAAAAAGTCTCTTCGGGGTCCATTAGTGAATAAGTGGTAGTGTGAAGCAGCACCTCAAAACAATAGCAGCTTTAAATTGATGTATGGCATTTACAGCCATATCACTAGTGCTGCCGTCACCATTCGGTCATTTTATACAGCTAGTAGAGCTGTGACTCATAGGCAGACTATTAATTTGATTCAATTTGAATTTTTGGCATTTTTTCAATTCAATTAAATTAAATAGCACTAATGTTTTTGTCGATTTTGTCTCAAGCAGCTATAATTTCTTAGATTTAAGAAATATATTTAGCTATAATCAACTACTAAAAGTATCTAATATAACATTATGCCTGTATAACATTTGGAGTTAAATCTTTTTATTAAATGTTTTTTTCTGCCCTACAGTCCTGTCCAGTAGGTGGCAGTATTGCCAACTGCATATGAACTTAAAAGTAGACACAGTTTTTGCATTTTGTGATCTATTTTTAAGGAATTCAACAAATGTTGAGAATTTACCATTTGAAAAAGTTTAACTAGAAAGTTCAAAAGATTTTTTATTTCACTGATTGAATCACATAATCCATTAAACTGCTCAACTCTGTGAACTGGACCGTTAAAAGTTCAAGTAGAATACTCCTGCC
Source organism: Leiocassis micropogon (assembly GCA_028565275.1). Taxonomy (NCBI): domain Eukaryota; kingdom Metazoa; phylum Chordata; class Actinopteri; order Siluriformes; family Bagridae; genus Leiocassis; species Leiocassis micropogon. Next base: position 11,345,546 of record JAOVVA010000002.1, on the reverse strand, counting down.
ATACACAATTACCAATAAAAAATTATCTGGAAATGTTAAAACTTCACTAGTAACTTCTACTTTGAATAAAATATTACTCCTCTCATCTCACCTTAAACACAGGGCAATAATAAAAGAACAATAATTTATAAAGTATTTGCAGGGTTATCTGTTACATGACCCAGAATAAAAAACATATCACACTCTTTCTACTCTTCCGGTTACTCTAATAGTTTAACGTAAATGCATTAAATACATGCTGCCTCACCTTCCGCATTTCTTGCAGGGGAATTCTCCCTCCTGTCCCGCAGAGCCTTTTGTCCCGACCGCGCTCTTCCGAGCCGCACTCTCTGCCCGGGGTTTAGAGGGCAATGTGGGGGCACGGCTCACCGTAACCACTGGATGGTCCCGTCTTCCATCCTCCTGACTCCTTAACACCAGCACTGCACCGGTCTGGGGGATAAGAGGATTACAGTCAGTCACCATGAGGAAACAATAAGCGAGATGAGTGCTATAGCAGCATGTGGTTGTTACAGCTGTTAGCCACAAGAGGGCACCAGACATGAGTCTTGCAGAAAGGTTGCAACATACACCAATCAGCCATAACATTAACACCAAATAACATTAACAGTGATTATTAATTATATACCCGTAAACTGATGACAAGATCATGAGCCCAAGGCTCATTTATGTCTGTGGGGAGCAAAGGCTAGCTTGTCTGGTCCATTCCAAAAGCAAAGACAATATGGCACAACTCGCTAAAAAGGGTCATTGCTAGTTCTGACAATAAATGTATTGAAACACCGTCTAAGGCGTAGCAGGCAAAGAGTTCAAGGTTGTTGATCAGGCCTACAAATTCACCAGATCTCAATCCACTCGAGCATCCATGAGATGTGCTGGACAGACAAGACTGATCCATGGAGGATGACAAGAAGATACACACGAGAAGGTAGTAGCACAAGAGGAACCGCCACCATATGGGCATTATGTTTTACGGTTTTAATGTTATGGCTGATCAGAGTGCAAGAGCCAATCTGGGTTTCAGTTACCTGCTTTATCTTAACCATTCATAATAACCAAGCTATTTCTAAATCATCCAGGCATTCTCAGTTTTATATTCATCCCAAGACTTGGACAACTTACACTTTCACTCGCCTGTAGAGACTGTGTCACCCTGTCAGGGCTGCTCTCTCGCTTCCTGTCCCCCGATACCTCCCACTTCCTGTCTTCTTCCTCTTCCTTTCGTAAGTCAAACCTCTGTGAACCCTGTTCGGGACGGCAGACAAGATTAGAAATCCTATCACTCTGCATCTGTCTGTCCGTACGAGACTCGACACACAGACATGCAGGCTTACTTTATAGTCCACCTCCTCCTCCGTGGGCCGTGTTTCAGGAAGCTCTGCCTCGCCGTAGATAAGCGTGCCGTTCTTGCCGATCTTCACCTGCTTCTTATAGGTGTAGTAGAACTCCACGCACTGAGCCACCGTCTTGGAGTTTACCTTCAAAATCAAACGTAGGAATAATGTAACAGAGCACTTACGAGCAGATACATACTGTACAAACAAACAAGGTGACCTTCTGTTGCAATATCCACGGCAATCAGGTGCACCAGTGATTATGCAGGATGATGCAATTCAAGTGAAATCATAATGTAATCCTATCGATGGCAAGGTAATAACTTGTGTATGGTTAATGCATGTATGTTCTAAGTTCTCGCATTTCGATCTAGCTCAAGGGTTCATGATTTTATGAAGCCTGATGAGTTTATGATTGTGTGAGCACAGGCCTAGGTGTTAAGCATGACAGGACTGAAGGTTAAAGAGAAAGTGAAACTATCTGTAACAGTGTAAGGTGCAGGTGCATATACACAAATTATACATGTTTAACTCCATTATTTAAATCTCTTGTTAAAAGCAAAAACGACTTTTTAATGGGATGAGATCCTGGCTCTTCTACACTGTGTACTGTACACTGTCTCTGCCCCTAACTACTGCACAAGAAGAGTAACTGCTGCCGGTTAATGACATCATCACTTTCAACAATGCTGAGTGTCAATAAACAGCACATAGCGATGGCAGTATCCAACACTTAACAGTGCTTTATTGTATTACAGACAATAAGGATTGCAATGACGCACAGTTTCAGTCGAGGGGGGGGCGTGGGTACTGCGTCCTGTACGGCGTAAGCTGTGTTCCTTGATCGATTTAAAGAAATGCTACATTATGGCTCAGTGTCCACTTGCTCAGGGTTTTATTTTTTTTTCTGGTCAAAGGTGTATTAAAAGGCTCTCTTTTTTTAAGAGACGAGCAAGTGTGAAGCGATACCATTTTCTGCACCATGAAGAAGTCCTTCTTGTAGGTTGAGATGCCCTTGTTGAAGGTACGTCTCTCTTCAGGTGTCCAGCTGTCTGAGCCTGATGGAGAGACCGAGGGACAAGGACACAAGTCAGGGGATTATTATTAAAATCATTAAGCTTGTGCACACAGACACACAGTCACACGGATACACACGAGGCACAGAGCCAGGACACACACTGGCACATAAACAATAGTGCTCCTGTCCTCGTCTATGGATTAAGCGCATGCTGCCAGCACGCTGCCTACACTCTCTCTCTCTCTCTCTCTCTCTCTCCCCTCACCCACTCTGTACATCTCCGGCAGGCAACCCTGACCCACCCCCACTCCTTCACCCAGTAATCCCAGCCGCCCCTGCCCTCCCCCAGGCGCTCAGCTGGTATAGTTTAGGGCTGAGAGACGGACAGAACTGCGTGGAATTCCAGCACAGAAAATGTCCCCAGTGAGGCAGAGGGCCAGGAAGCCAGGTTCAGGAGGCTAATGGAAAACTTGGTGCAAAAATAGAGAGAAAGAGAGAGAAACAAAACAAAAAGACAAGTTAGGTACTTACCGGAGTAGTGGTAATCTGCCAGAGGGTGATATTTGGGAAAGATGGGGTTTTTTAACAGAAGGAGGGCAAGGGCTCCCTGCAAAATAAATAAATAAAGAGCGAATTGGTGCTTGAACTGAGATGACAACGTACAGCTTTAAAACAACGGCCGGTCCTGTGAAAACCTATAACAAGAAAGTCATGGCCAGCTGTGTAGGATATAATTATATAAGAAGACATGAGAACAAAAGAGTACGATATCTGGCACATGCAGCGAAAAAGCAGCGAGAGACAAAGAAAAGAGAAAGAGAAACACTGAGTGGAGCCAGACACTCTTCATCTCCTTGGCAACGTAGGCAAGAGTATTTCGCTGGAGGCGTTTAACCAAGCAGCACCAGTCACTGGCTAATATTCGTCTTTACCTCTCTATATCACTCGCGGCATCTTTACTGTGGCCCGTCAAGTTTTATTTCTCAAGCTGCAAACTATAGATCAAAAAAACGAACAAGTCTCAAGTCTGTGTCTGTTCCCGAACGCAGGTGGCAACGGCTTATTAAACAGCAGACCCAAGCCCGAACCTCGTCGGTGCAAATAATAATATGGAGCGGTAAACACCGGGCGGGGGGGGGGATTTTCTTTTTTGCACTCCGCAAAGGTGCACATAAACATATCCGAGCGGATATAAGTCACAGAAACAGGATTGAGTCTTGCACAGGAGCAGCATGCAGAGCAATGATGATGTGTGATGAGCAACACTGATTGTTTAAGCAGGAAAGTGCATCTGGTGGAGTTGTGGTCAGGACCGAATCCAACTAATTACACGATCCAAACCAGAAGTAGTGCAAAAGCAAAATGGAGCAGTGCGATTGGTTGGCAAGTAAAAGTGCAATATTATAAACATGTACACATAAGGCATAACATATACATATATACAAGGTATAGAGATTACAAAAGGTGACAGTGAGTTATTGCAGGGAAGCACCGCATTAGTGCAACTCTGGGAAATGTGAGAATTCACCTACCGGTATGTAGTTTTTTTTTTCTTCTTTTTTTAGAAGTGTAAAGTACCCCGATCCCTCTGGAACTAAGGACCCTGGAGCCCTGATGCAGCAACACTACACTGCACCACTATGCCACATTTACTACATTTTAAACGACCAAAGCTTTCTTTATTGTATCCAGTACATCATACATTCGCCTCCAGTGCGAAGCACGACACCTGCTTGTTGCACCTGTGCACACGGGCACGTGTAAGAATGTCATAACACCTCATTCTTGCAGATTCTGCTGTTTTGCAAAGCGCACAAGTATAAATTCACATCCAAATATACTATCAGAAAGAATATAAATAAATCAATAAACAAGCAAGCGTGGGGTTAAAAGAATGCAACAGAACAGGTGTCCAGATTAAAACAGCTTGCAGCTAAAACACAGTGGCACGTGTGACAGCATGTGTCTGTGGTATTGACAGCAGGTTGCTATGGCAGCAGAGCTGACAGCTCAGCACTATCAGGGCTGGCCTCCGCGCTGCTGTTGTGAACATAAAGCACGTACAAACACAAACCAGACACGTGTTCATGCGAGCATGCAGCCATTAAAACAGATCACTTGACCATGTCACGTGAAGGATCATGACCGAGCACATTGTAATGCAGTCGGTTTAGGGGATGACATGAAATCATATCCTTCTGTTTCTATTCCTGGGGATTTTTTTTTTCTTTTTCATAAAGTACTATAAGAAAAAAAATAGGTTAAGAGGACGAATGTACTGTGTGTCACTGAGATCATACCGGTGTAGTATTACATCATCTGACACTCACCATGATATCACCCTTGGACTCGTGGAGACAGTGCATAGCCAGCTCCTGATTGGTCCCTCCTCCAGACATTGCGCTTGAGCAGGCCAGGTGCATGAGATCATTCACTGCAGACACACAAACACACACATCTATATATCTATTTATCCATTTATGCATATACATTACATGCTGTATACACCTATCGGGCACAACATCAAAGCATTGATAAGTGAAGCGAATAACGTTGACTATCTAACGTTGGCACCTCTGGTTAGCACTGTTGCCCTGCACCTCCGGGGTCGAGGGGTCAATTCCGATCGATCGGCGTATACACACACAGACTGGTGACAAATAGAAAAAAAAATCTGAATCCAGGCATGGCGCAACATATTGAGTGCAGATGTGAGCTCCAGACAGATGTCCCGCTTAACAGTCAATATCCTAGTATGCTCTGTGGCACATACAGTTCAAAAATCCTGAACAGATCCATTTAATGTCAGGTTTGGACTCCTTATTGCAGGACCTTCAGTAAACCAGTGGTTTACTATGAAGAGTGTCTAAAGTGACGTATGCATTTAGATCTATGTGAAAAAAATCGCTATATAGTATTAATAATTGTGGTTAAAAATGCACACGTAGTCATCGTCATGCTAGTGCATTTGTCTGATCTTCAGCTCAGATTGTCAGTGCAGGATTTGATTAGAACAGCCTGTCCAGAGGTATAGTGTAGTAGCACTGCAGTGTATAACCACTCATTACCAGGGGGCAGTCATAAAATTATTATTGCTAAGAAAAAAAAATAATGAAAATGAATGTCGGTCATGAGCTAAGTCCTTCTCTACATATCCTCCACATAAGGCGACACAGTTCTCCAAATGATGGATGAGCTGGTGGAGACCGTCTTCGAAAAAGCCTGCTTAAGGAAAAGTTCCACCTCAATACTCTCCTCGTCGTCGTCAAATGCCTGCCATCAAGTCGTTTCTTCAAGTGATGAAAGAGGAAGAAAGAAGTCACTGGGTGCAAAGTCAGGGGGGGTAGGGGATTGGGCTGGAGTGTCATGAAGAAGGCGCACTCCAATTTGGTTTTGACTCTCTCTAAAGGCATCATGCGAAACTAGACTGCAGGTTTTTTAAAACAAGATGAAATGTCCATGAGCGTACTCATTTCCGGAGATATAATTTGGGCGAATAGTTTCAGTTTTTTCCATACGATGCACAGCGGTGCAAAAAGCACAAGCAATGATCTACAGAGATGTGATGTATTCTCAACAAGTAATCACGAGAATTAGCGGGGTATACCAAGAAACAGTACAGGACTGACGCTTGAGGGGATGCAAAGGTCACGTTTCGACATATACCTCGGTCACGGTGAGTTGAAATTCCTTTCTATTTATCATGAATTCAACTCCCAAGCGCATAAACTTGTACATACTTGTGAATCATGGCAAACTGACGAAAAGGCACAAACCTTTCTTTCTTTAAAAAAAACTTATCTACGCCTAGTTATCCAAGTGTACCAAGTCGTGCAAGAATAGTAATAGCAACGTCTGTAGCAAGCGCTACAAACAACGATTCTTTTAAATTAGAGATATTCAATGGATGCACACTATTTGCATGCTTTCCTACTGCTGATGGTAATCTCACTATTTCTGCACTCAGTGAACCCTTCTTTCATGACAGAGTACATGTGTAAGACTTACCAAACGTAGTCCAAACAAGCGACAACTAGTGAACTTATGGTACCCAGAGAGCTCATGTGGGAATCGAAGTCTAGACAGTCTGGGCTGATTGTGTTGTGGGCTACACAACACAGTATTAGGCAGCGGGTTTTAATGTTATGGGTGATCTGTGTACACCGTGGTGGCAAATAAAAAGAAAATTCTGAATCCATGAACGGAGGAACATAAGTATAGTTTTAAAACAGAGTACACTGGGAGCAGGTCTATCCTGACGTAAGACGTCACCGCAAAAAGAGTCAGCTTCTGTTTTCAGAGTGATATCAGACCAACACAGCATGAGAATTAAACAATAGTAAAACTTCTTACTGGTAAATGAGTTATACCCTATATACGAGTATTAGCTCTAGATTAAGTTGCATGCAAGATAATCATTTGTTGAATCTTAAACATTGCCTATAAATTTCGCTGTTTAAGAAAGAGAATATAGATCACTCATCACAAGTTAGCTGCCTGGCATGTTCTTCCTTCTGCCGCCTGTCGGAAATGGTGTTTTTTGACCAGAAAATTATTTCTTAGGATGGAACGCTAAAGTATATAATAAATAAGCTTGATCATGTCACTTTTCAAATCTTTATAATTTTCATATATCCAAAGGGATACTTGAATATTTTCCTACAGCACAAATTAGCCCAATCTATAAGTCATTGGACTGACTGTGGGAGGAAACCGGAGTACCTGGAGGAAACCCATCAAGCACGGGGAGAACATACAAACTCCACGAGGCAGGAATCAAGCCATCGACCCTGGAGATATGAGGCCACCGTACCACCCACTAAGAATCAATACATAGTTATTCTGACTGATCATCTGATCATCCACAAGAAGACAACTTTGTGCCAAGGCTTTTTTGTGCTTTAGCTTTTTTTTTTTTTTTTCCTTTACTGTTTAAAAATGCAAACTGACACGCAACTGAAACTGAAACTCAACAAACGTCTACATGAGACACGTACAGACTTGTTTAGTAGTTACTCATTCTGGGAATAAATGACATGTGGCCATTCTTACATATACTGGAAGGTTTAGATACTTACTCACTCATCGTCTGTACCACTTTAGCCTGTATTCAGGGTCGCGGTAGACCTGGAGCCTATCCCAGGAGATTCCAATCCTTCACAGGGCGTGCACACACACACACACACACTCACACACTATGGGCAATTTGGGAATTGGGCTAATTAGCCTAATCGGTAAATCTTTGTCTGTGGGAGGAAACCGGAACACAAGGAGAACAAGCACAGAGGCAGGAATCGAACCTGGCCGGGACCCTGGAGGTGGGAGGCGACAGTGCTAACCGCTAAGCTACCGTGTCACCTGGTTTTAGATACTTTTAGATAAATTGTGCATTAATTTATTCTACACACACATACTCATTTTTGCTATTTTCTGCTGTCTGTTTTGTCACACAAATCAAATTGACCAGTCTGTACGATACTTACATAACAGTTTCGACTCTACTGAGAGGCAGTTATACAACAGCAAAACAAGGACAAGTCCTCTCTACAACTTTTGCTCTAAAAAGCACTCGAGTAGGAAAGCATAGTATGGTGTGTTCGAACAGAGCTACCTCTCTCCTGCTGCTGGCCTTTGGACTCCAGCTCCGGCAGTGGCGCCCACACCAGCTCAGCCTTGTGTGGGTCGAGCTGTGCAGCCGAGCGCTCCTTCAGCTCGGGCACCTCCGCCTGGTATCTATGCCCAATATTTATCCGCCTAAGAGAGAGAGAGAGAGTCCAAAAAGAAGACAATCAGAAAAAAAAGCATATTTATTCAAATAAATTGCATGCTTTATTATGCAGGATTTAAAGGAATCATCATCGATTGATGCAAATCATTTCAGTCTGACATCTCTACTGTTAATGACAAAGAAAATGCATGTACGTTGATTAACCTTAATAGTCATTAAAAAACTGAAGTATATTTGCACTATAAATCAATGGTATTCTTTATGAGTCTCAAATCAGCTTAAATCCAAGCCCAATCATAATTCAAGATTCACAATAGAGCACTTCACTTAGGATTTCCCATGATGTTCAGTCGTTAACTAATACACAATTTTGACTTAAAAAGTCATAACCGAGACAACAAATCCACGTGACATCCACATCTGTCTTTCAATCTTAATTTCTCTCAATCAAACATAATTTGCTCTTTTAAATAAAATGTCATGTCAAAAATATATTTCCTGAATTATTTTGCCTTTCACACTGGAAATGCAACATCAGCTGTTAAGAAGCTATTTTTAGCAAGCACTCAAAGGTGTGTGTGTCACATAAAGTAGGTGGTAATTTAGCACAAGTTGCTTTACCACCTTGCTCGGTAATGCTGGGAGATTATCAACCCGAAGGAGCTGGCTTTCTGACCTATAAGCCGGCAAGAGTGAGTAGACTTTGGCCTTGGATAATTTACACAACATTAACACTCGGTGCTATTCATAGCCGACTGTTCCAAGTCGCTAAAGGCTGTTTTATATTTCGGTCTAGATGCAAAGATCAGGCAGATAAGGGCTCTATGGGGTGGCTGTCTACTGTACATCTGTATAAGGAGAAAATACAGAGCAGGGAATATTCGACAGCACTGCATTTGGAATGAAACTTAACACTAAGGTTAAAAAAAAAGAAAAAAAAGGAGGAAAAAGATCATACTGGAAAACAAAGCAGTTCATAAGGCAACTGGCCAAAGTATGTAGTGACTTGATGACCCGTCATTACACCAGTATCTAGACAAAGATGAGGGAAACTCCAGGTAAAGATAAGTGAGCATAAGGAACAGACAACAGGAAACGTGTGTGTGTGTGTGTGTGTGTGTGTGTGTGTATATGTGTGTATGTGTGATTTGCTACCTGTGATGACTTTTAGAGAAAAATATTATTAATCAAAATATATTTTTTATTAAAATATTAATTAATTTAATGACAACATGGGAACATGCAAACTCCATGCACACAGAACCGAGATGGAGGTGCAAGACCACAGTGCTAACCACTGAGCCACCGTGCCGCCTCCATACTGTACATCGCTGTGTGTATATGTACGTATATACACATACACATCCTGATCCAAAGCACACCAGCGAGTCCACGGCCTAGTCAAAGTCCTAACCTGAATCCAATTGAGATGCTGTGGCATGACCTTAAAAAGGCGGTTCATGCTTGAAAACCTTCCAATGTGGCTGAATTACAACAATTCTGCAAAGATGAGTGGGCCAAGTGGGCAAAGTTATAGTTGATGCTAAGGGTGGTCCAACCAGTTATTAGGTTTAGGTTTTTTTTTCACACAGGGCTATGTAGTTTTGGATTTTGTTTTCTCTTAATAATAAAAACCTTCATTTAAAAACTGCATGTGTTTACTTGTGTTATCTAATATTTAAATTTGTTTGATCTGAAACATTAAAGTGTGACATGAAAAAAAATAAGAAATCAGTAAGGGGGCAAACACTTTTTCACACCACTAATCTAATCACTAATCACTAATTCTAATGTTTTAACTTGAATGTTCAAATTCACGTTAGGTGCATGTGAAAGTATGCTTTAGGAGAGCTACAGTATGTCAACTTTTTTTTTTCACAGCGCCTGGTTGCAGATACAGATTTCTTCCAGGATATGCTTAAACCACACTTAAAAGCCCACATGAATTATCTGCTTGTATATAAATCTGTGTGTGTGTGTGTGTGTGTTCTTCACTTAGGGGTAAACATTAAGACATAGACAAATCAGTTGGTACCAGTTAAAGATAATATCTCATTAATATTATTTCTGCTGAGACCCCACAAAATACACACACACACACACACACACACACACACACACACACAAACACTACTACCGCAGCCAAGACGAGTGCCGCTGAAACAGTCACCCAAAACTGACAACGTTTATAATCAAGCTGAAGAGCGTCAGAATAGCAGATTCCCTGCCAAGCATTCTAAAACACACACTGTCTTAACAGTACAGTTAGAGCTGATCACTTTTACAAAACTGAGCTGGAAATGAGAGATACTGTACAACACCGTTACTCTGAATGATGATGTGGAAGTAGGTCAAGGGCTTAACAGTATGTGCTTGTGCACGTGTGTCTGTACTCACGGTTCAACGCTGACAGGAGTGGCTTCGCTCATAGCAGACAACACCGGAGGGGTAATCTCAGTGCTGTCTATACACACACACACAACCACAACAACAACAAAAACAAATGACTCCATCAATGACACATAATTACAGCCAGGGCTAATTACAACAATCATCTGCATTATTCCTACATGCATGCTAAAACCACTTTCACATATGCACCCGTGTTTTTTCAACAGGAATGTATTATCCCTAGAGAGAGTAAAATGCAACGTGCATGTGTGAGACACTCACTAGAGCGGAGGAGGCTACGGGTGGCCGATTTGGGCGTAGCAGGCGGCGGGAGACCCTGTGTTCCTGCAACAGCTGCAGCAGCAGAGAGAATAGTGGAGAAGTAAAGGCCTGAGCCTTCTCTCACAGGACTGAGGATGGGTGGAGGGGTGTAAGGGGGCAGCGTGAGCGGGTTATCAGCCAGCCTTACTGGCGAGCGAAGGTGGCTCTGGTAGGGTGTGATGCTAGAGTAAACTGGTGGAGCGATCAGCGTGCTCACTTTGGGCGGAGGGATGAAGAGCGGCTCCGGCCGAGGACGCCGTTTCGCCTTGGACGATTTGCCATCTATGTCGCCGGCAAGCTCTGCTCCGCCGTTCTGAGGGTATGAAAAAGAAGCAGACGTGTGATGCATGAAAACAAAAAGAAAAAATAAATAAATCGCATCTTTATGAGAACATTTGCTTTAGTTTGAATGAACTGCACGCTCTCTGATTCTTTCTTTGTGGTGTAGAAAAGTGATAGAGAAAAGGAGAACATGTCTGGATTAGATTTCAAAGGATGATAAACAAACACTACGGATTACAGTGGAAGCTTTAATCCAGGTTTTGTTTTTAATGATGGGGGATACAGTGGATCAAAAAAAGCAAAAAAGAGAACATGCTCAGAGGATCGCTACCAGCGCACGGTGACACACTCACCTGGCTCGAGCTCTCGGACAGAGAATTGCGTAGCGAGCGGCGGCGTGTGACAATGACAGAGGGCTTGTGGTCAGTCCGGTTTGGGTCACTGGGTCGAATTGGCCAGCTGGCTGATAGAGAGGTTTGTTCCTGCTCTAAAGAAGTGGGGTCTGTCCGCCGTACGGGAACTGACACTGGGATCACCAGAGGCACCAGGCTCTCGTCTCTCGCACATTTGGCACTCACCCCCTCCATCTCTCCAAACACTTCGCCGAGGTCCAATACTGGGGGGCTCCAGGGCCTTTGCGACTCCTATACATAAACATTACAGAGCAGCAAATTACTAATTCTACATCATGTGTTAAAACTGTTTTCTAATTGCTGTTTGACAACATACTTGTGCTAAAGAACAAAAGAAAATAAATCATTTCCAGTGTGCATAATATTCACAGCTGAGGAATACCATGCATGCAGTGTAATGTGTAAACAGGGAAATATCTGCTAAACGAGTATTATAAATGACGAGACAGCACAAAGGCAGTAGACCGTGTTTCAGGCTCATTTCTTTTCTTTTCTCAGATAGGATATTACAATATTACACAAGCTTCAATTTGTATGTCATTTTGGTCACCGTCAGAACAGCAAGTTAAAGTCGATATCAGATTTGTATGTTCCTATTTTAACAGACTAAAAAAAAAACCTTCTGCATTTTCTCAGCAGGTTATAAGTGTTTGCCAGAGGACTACAATATGCATGCACAAATATGCTATGCTGACTTGTATCATCAAATGCATGTTGAAACCAAAGCATGTGACTATAAGATCTCAGAATAATTAAAGCTGGGACATGATCATGGCAGATCAGATCAGGCTTTACTGCGGTTATATAAGTGGACGCACAGCCTAAGTTCCTTTCCTCACAATACTCAATAGAAACAAAAAGCAGTTCTCGATTGCCACCAATTTTCAAATCCTCTTTATTTTAAATACAATTTCAAGCATTTCTGAGGAACAGAACAAACACTCCTGCAAAGGCCTTGTTTCCTGTATTTTCTAGACATTTCCTGTTTCTCTAAAAGTGACCAGACCAAAACAAGCATAATAACATTTCACAGTACTGAAAATTACATGAACGTACATGGACAGGCTGTTTAATTTGAATTGCACACAAAATTATTTTTTTTAAAAATCCTCAGATAAAATGATAAACACACTAAAACAAACAAAACACAATCTTAATTCTTATATTGGGGGGGGGTTCAAGTTAAACTGGGACTTTTTGATTGTGGCGTAGTGGTTAGCACTGTGGCCTCACACCTCTAGGGTCGAGGGTTTAATTCCTGCCTCTAGTCTGTGTGCATGGGGTTTGCTTGGTTGGTTTCCTCGGCTACTCCGTGTTCCTCCTACAGTCCAAAGACATGCAGATTAGGCTAATTGCCGTTCCCAAATTGCCGATAGTGTGTGCGTGTATGTGTCCTGTAAATAGATTGGCACCCTCTACAGGATGTACCCCTATGCCCTAATTAACCTGGGATAAACTACAGGCTGCCCACGACCCTGTACAGGATAAGTGGTATAGAAGATGAACGAATGAGTTCTCCATATAGTCTTCTGCTTCACTGATGCACTTATGCCAGTATTTCACTAGTGCTTGGATACAATCAAGGTGAAAAGGTTTCCTAGGCTGTCAGAGTCATACCTGCTTCACGTCTGAAATGATGGCCCCCCAGGAACTCCTTTAACAGCCTAAATATGTGGCTTGGAAATGGCTTGGAGTGAAGTCAGAACTGTATGGGGGACGCGGCAATAATTTATACTTGAAATAATGTCCAATTTGTCTTCATGAATGATTGTGTGGAAAGTTCCAACAGACAGATGCGTCTCTTCAGCAAGCTGGTGTCAAGTTATCAGTCATTTCTCAAGAATCAGGCATTCCACTCGCTGAATGTTCAATGGAACGACTGGAGTGGGCTCCGAACCACCACGGCCGGGATCATCAGTTAAGGAATTACGACTTTCTTTAAAAACGCTCCACACAGACAAGAGTCTCATCACTGTCGTGGGCTTGTCTTCGGTCATTGTCAGTTCTATGCCTTCATTCATGAGACATTTCATCGCATGTCCCGGTTTGACTTGAACGCCCCTCGTATTTTGCCCCGGCCGACATTTGAGTTTGCAACAGGAGGAATTTCCAGCACTTAATCTTCCTCGAGCTGGAGCCCTGTCCTGTTTCATTTACACAACAGCAACAGTCTAATCCAAACATTCTTGAGAAATTTTTACCCACTCATGTACAACATACAAGTGTGGGCAGGTACACTGTTGCACTGGTTAACACAGGTTATGTTTTTTTTTTATTGGAGTGTGCTTCAGGGCTACTCATGCAGCGCCTGAGGTCAGTAGTACATGCACCCACACACCCAACCTATTGTTACCGGAGCTGCTGACCTTCTTAAAAAAAAACTTGGGTTATGTAACACAAACTTTTCAGTTCTAGCAAAGTAAACCAAGTCTTAGCAATAAAAACAATAGAAAGGAAAAACATACAGACAAAACATGTCTAGACAGATGCATAAGTTTAAGATGCATTTTCAAGCATATTCTAACCAGCTCTTTCTTTTTGATCACACGTCTAAAATAAATCTTCCAATATGTTAACGGCCCTAATGAGTCAGGAATGTATGCACAGATGGATGTGCAATATATTTAACTTTATTGCAGATGTTGTTTATTTTGTTTCTCATGAATCTTATAATACATACATACATACATACATACATACATACATACTAGCCAAATCTAATAGAGTTGCATGTGACATGAAAATACTCTGCAGGCACTTGAAAACTGGACGATATGTTCTTTAACGATTCTACTACTCTATAGTTATGTCACAAGCTAAATTACAATTTTGCTTTTGTACCCACACATTTTTTTTCAGAAACTTAGGCCAATTTGGCCATTTCAGCCAGGGAGGTTTGAACACTCCTGCCAACTCCCAACTCCACCCTGAGCTTGAAGTGAGGAAGTCAAAAGTCTACATACATACAACCTTTAGCACAGTGCACTTTAACACCTACTACAAGACCAAATACATCCTTTAGCCGCTTCTTCAAAGGAGCCAAGCATTAAACAAATGAAGCAGAAATTCCAAATTCATGAATTATTATGATTTAATTTAAATGAATCTACGCTTTATGCTGAGTGCATATGATCATACACATTATACCCCATATGAGAGAGAGTTACTGGACGTAGAGAACAATCACTTGTATTTGCATGAGGCGTCAACAGAGGCAGTGGTTTGAATCGACATGTGAGCTAGAACAGCACCACCTGTTCTATTCACATTCTGCTGAAAGCATTCTGCTACAGTAGTGAAACCTGCAGAACTGGTAGGCATTTCAAAATGGTTGCTGTGCATACATTATGAAGCAAGTCTCCTACACATGAGTGAGCAGTCACATTTTAGCTATTCTTGTTTCATCAATGGGACAAATAAATCATGCTTTCTTTTCCCCGGACAAAACATAGTGTCTCTCTGATCTTACCTTGATCGTGTGTGAAGGTAAGGATGCCATCTCGGAGGCTTTCTGTGCCAACGTCTCCAGGTTGGCCTCTTGGGACACCCTCCGCTTTCGCCGTGTGATTTGGATGACCCCTGTAGGAGCAGCTCGGATGGTCTGCTTGGCTCCGGCCTCGATTGCTTCTACGGCTCCGTTATGAGGGCCCTGGGTCTGTTGCTCAGCAGGCATGGGGATGGTATTCTCCGCCGCTTGTCCTCCACCCTCTTTGGAGAGGCGCCGAGACCTCCGTGGTCCAGGTTGCTGTGTCTCAATAGATGCCTGGGAAATGATGGGAGGGCATTGAGAAGCATTTTCCTGGGGCGCTGTTGATTCAGGGGTGTCCTGGGACTGCCCTGTCGATTGCTCAGTTTGGGAAAGTGATTGTGATTGTTTGCCGGTGGAGGAAAATTCCACTAATTGCTGATTCTGCTGCAGCTTTTGTAGGTTTTCAGCTTTTTGCTGATTTAGCTGATTTAGTTGACCTTGTTGCTGCTGAGATTTTTGCAAATGTTGCTGTAATTGCTGTTGTAGTGGCTGTGCTGGCTGTTGTATTTGTATCGGTTGTGACATTTGTATGGACTGCTTCTGGATCTGGTTCAAATGCTGTGCTTGCTTTTGGGGCTGTGGTTGTTGTGACTGCACTAGTTGTTGGGATTGTTGTTGATGCTGCAGCATCTGTTGTTGGTGGTGCATGCGCTGTTGTGTTTGCTGCTGAATTTGCTGTTTATGGAGCATCAGTCTCTGGATTTCCTGCTGCTGAAGGTGTTGTTGCTGCTGATGCTGCTGCTGAAGTTGCTGCTGAATTCGATTTTGGGAATTTGTTTGGGTGCTGTTTACAAAATTCACATTTTGCAAGGATCTGTTACCATGGAACACCTGATAATAGCCTGCTGCCAAGTTTTGCCTCGGCTGCCCGAAGGCTAACTGAAAGGGCTGAAGCACTGATGTGCTCCCAGTGGTAGATGTCACATTCTGCTGGGGATTGAAGAGGGCAGGTTTGTGACCCTGCTGAAAGGATTGCTGCTGCTGCTCCCAGTCCATACCGCCGCTTGCTTTAGAAGCATCCCTAAAGGCTTCCGGCTGTTGCTTTTCTGCCATCCTAACGGCAGCCGGCTGCTGCTGTTGTATTGCAATGCTTTCAGGTACCTGCTTTACAAAACCAGGCTGCGGGCCCAGGTAAGGAGCGTAATTCTGGGCCCAAGTGGTCGTTGTGACACCCTGAGACCAGGCTGTAGGTCTCTGCTGAGGTTGCTGGGATAGCTCCTGGTGGGGCCACTTCATTGGCATAGTCTGTTGGTAATGGCCTCGGTTCTGGTTGCCCTTCTCTGGGCTGAAAATGACAGAATTAAGAAACATATGTGGTGCATCAGCAGCAGAACTTTCCACACCCGCAGCCTCGTTGTGGACTGACTCTGACGGAGGGGCTCCCATGCCATAGTAGGAGCCCTCTGTGCGCTGTGAGGCTTCTTTCATTGCAACACCCTGGTCGTTAAAGAAAGTGATGCGTTTGCCTGTCCTCTTTGTGTTGGCTTTCTGTTGAGCTGGCAAACTCATGACTATCATGAATAAGGGTGGAGAACAGAGGGCTGGAGTAAGCTTGTGAAGGGGTAAAGAAGAGTTCAAACCTCTAAACCACACCAAGCTTTCTCCAGTGTTATTAAGCTTCAACGTCCCTCTTTATTTACAAATGAAGTTCGAGGTTTTAGAGAGTCTGTGGTCATCCAAACCTGCTAAGCATAGTCGGAATGGAAGTCAGCTTTAAAATACAAAACTGCAGCATCCCATGAGCAGAAATCACAGGGTCAACTGGCAGACCCGCGAACATGTCTATGGATTTCCTTCGTCCCAAGTCTACTTCTAGTCCTTGTGTATTAAGGCTACTTGAATGTTCTGGAACTTGACTTCTGTTGTGTGTTCATGGGGCACAACCTGAAGAGAGATGGAACACAATCATCAGGAACGAGTGAATGCACTTAAAATGCACTTAGAATCCACTATTAGTTCTAATAGTTAATCCACAATGGTCATGAATACAGACCCAGCAGAGGGCGTTAAAGTGGAAAAAGTTAATTCAATAGACGGTATAGCAGTTGTGCCTTTGGCACGGTAGGTATGAAAAAAAATGCAGACTACAATCAAGTTACACTATAATTACATTGTAAGTATACTTATAATTTTGACTTCGAGAGATGGAAAAAAAATACACTTTTATAGGTTTACACTCATTTCAGCAAACCACCAATGATACCACATGGTGAGTCACAGCAGAAAATGTGACAAAACAATCAACTGTACATTTGAAAAACAGAACTGTATGTTTGGAAGTTACAAATAATCATTTATTATTCTATGTCATCTGATTTCAGAGAGAGAGATAGAGAGAGGGGGGGAGAGAAGAAGAAAAGCAAGAAGACTACATCTAATTCACAAGTGTGTAAATGAATAAGGCACATTACATTCTACTCTTTACATTGTAAATATCATGACACTGTTTCATAATACTGTATATCAAATATGCATTATATAAGACATTAACATGCTGTGACACATATATTGCATTAACATGGTATTCCTCCTTTTATTTGCTGAACTTATAGCTTTAGGTAGCCTTTATTTCAACTCTTTTTCCATACGAGAGCCTTCAGATCATAAAACAATTTACACTTTCCTAGTTTAACATTTGTCAGCAGTAAAACACTTCTCCATGGAAACTATTCTGTGGTTTCATCAGCTCTGAATTTGCTTCTCTGATAAACACTGACAAGATAGCCTTGTGTTTGTTTATTACGAGAAGCTGATTTATGATGAAACATATCCGAGATCCAAATCATGCAGCTCCTGCGACTATGACCCCAAGACACCATGTCTTCATAAGGATCATTTATTTAGAGTGATACTTGTGAGGTCCTGAAAATCTCATACTTAAAGTAACACTGATTACAGCCAAGCAGTTCCTCATTCACAGCTCCTCCCTTTAATATATGAATGCAATATGTTAATTTAGGAATGAGCTCCTGCAACATTCACACAGAGCCACGAATTGGCTCTGCTTAGAAAAAGTGAGCTATGAAAGGGGAAAAAGAAAGGAGAAAGTACAAGGGGGAAACCCAGCATGCTCTTAGATCACACGTGACCATTTGCATTCGCGCTCTGATCCTGCCACAACACAAAATATACCGATACAACATTTCCAAATGAGTAAACTGCTCATGCATTTCGTGCAAGTGCAACTTAAAAAAGGACCACCGTCTAGGTACGTGAGGAAAGCTGCAGTGTTTGTGCAGTCCGTCGTAATTAAGGATCTATAACAAGTTCATGCAAGACGCTGCGTAAGGCATGCAGTCTCGTGTGTAAATTGTTTTAAGGCAAGTGCTCTTGACATTTAGGGGTGTACGAGTGACAAGCGCTATAATATGATAGCGCTAACGGCTCTGGTTTCTCCAAGGCAGCTGCAGTGGTTTGGCAAAATTTCACTAAATGTGTAGATGAGAACAGTACCAAGGTTATAGGCCTGAGCCACGTTCTTCAGCGTCCTATCATCCCAAACATATGGTTTTAGAGAGGAGTACATAGCGAGCATGAACCGCTTACCTAAATATGTACAATACTGTGGCAAAAAATAAATATATTAATGATTAAAATCATTTGCAATACGTTTACATTACAGCATTCGGCAGATGCCCTTTTTCAGAGCAACTCACATTGTTATCTCATTATACATCTGAGCAGTTGAGGGCTTAATGGTTAAGGGGAAAATCTAAAGATTAAGGCCTGGGGGTTTGAACTTGGATCCTTCCGATAACTAGTCCGGTTCCTTGACCACAAAGCTACCTCCTGCCGCATACACCATACAATACATCATAACTAGCTTGTAATATATCTTTGAAATCATGGAAAGACATTCTGCACTATTCTGAGCCAAGCTATTTGTATACTTCTTACAAGAGGAGGTTCAAGACTAGCTCTTTATCATAGCTATTACATGCAAGTCAAAATCAGTACGATGGCAAAACTAATCTAGGGCAGCAAATACCTTTGTACATTTAAAGCTTTACTCTAAAGGATCAATTCTTGCACTTGAATGCGTTTAAGGTACAAACAGATGAAAGGTGGAAAAAGTTTGAAGCTAACCACCCAACCACAAGGAAATGCAGGCCTACACTTTAGTTTAATTTTATGTCAGGTTTCACAAGGTATCTGTAGTCAAATTGTGCAGCTTAAAACTTCTTAACACTGGATTCCAGGTTCAAGGGTATCTTAAAAAAAAAGACAACAAGATAAAGTACAGTAAACTGAGCTATTTACTAGCTTCTTGTCTGAGAGGATACTTATACGTAGAGGGGAGGGGGAGGGGGGGTGTGCACGCGACGTCAAAGCGAGGTCTAACAACGCAACAGTAGACAAATAGGTTTGTAACGTCCGGCGGTAATGCAGTTTAATTGTGAATTTAATTCAGTCACAGTGACATGAAAGGAAGTGTGTTTGTTGCGCCGCTGTGGTGTGTGAAAGCTCCTCACTCCTGAGAGCCAGTGCACATGCTGGAGCCCCAGTGTTCCCAGTCCAGCCAGCTCAGCGCGATTTACGGGAAGTCTTTTGTTGCAGAAACAGGATTATACACTCAGTAATTCCGTGGGCAACAAAAGTGCGAGAATGTAAAGGGATGATGACAGTGGAGGAGAGGAAAGCTGAGCCACACATTCACACAGAGAGATAGATCTAGAGAGAGAGCACTGTCTTCTGCTACAGAGTTGTCAACTTTGTAGCCTGAACAGAAGCACAGTTGTAGCTTTCGATATGACAAAGCGCGATAGTTACAATGTAACGTTACGCAACGTCAGAGCTACTCTCTTGTTTTCTTGCACAAACTGAACCCCCGACACAAACTCCAGCAGATCGAGCCCCGAAGTTGTTTACTCGACGCGCAGCGGATTGTTTAAAGTGTCCACCATTTTGGTAAACACATCCACGATCTATCTAGTTCGCAGACGCGACAATTCTCTAAAATAAAATGAAATCTTACCGCTTTTCTTCAGGCATCACAGAAAGAAACTCCTGTGCGTCCATGCGCCAGGCTGGGAAAGCAATAGCCCAGAAATGACTGCATGCACATCCAGGGTTGAGTCATGTTATGCTGACCTCACACCCGTATTACTCAAGAGAGGTAGACTTTCTCAAAGATAAAAAAAAAAAAATAATAATAATCCTGTTGAAATCGGATATCTTCTCTGCAAAAAAAAGGGGAAAAATGGACTACAAAAAATGCACGCTGTTTGCTTTGATATGCATTAACGTCCCCGGGCTGTTTTTTCTTAAGGCGCAGTCCATAAGCACTACCGAACAACACATTTCTGTTTCAGCTCCAGTCTTGTGATTCTCCAGTCCAGTTAGCCGCGCCCACTTCCGCTACCATATTAGGACGTGACTTCCATGTGGGGCGCTGAGAGAGAGCAAACGCGCCGGGGTCGTGCGGGAAATTCCGTCAGAGGGAAATGCGGTGATCAAGCGTGAGTGAGGAACCAACTCCTCAAATAACTCTCTAACAACGCCAACTATAAATCCATTACTGAAAAGGGCTGCTACAGACTTCTGGGGAAAAAAATGAACCAAAGGAGAAAAGGTGAAAGCAGTAACAGTCCCTAATCAAGAGATTTTTTTGTGCAAACTGAAAGAAAGCTCTCAGGTCTTACAGGCAGAATTTTTATATGTTCAGCAAACCAATGGTAATCTTCTACTGGTAAAGTCATTAACGTTCTAACCCTGTTTTAAGTGAATTCAATCCATAGGCTAAAAGCACTGTAACTAAAAAATATACAAATAATACAAGAAAAATATATGTTAAAAAAAACTATAAATATGTTAATAAATGATACAAATGTGTTTATTTATATTACACTATCTACACTATATGGACCAAAGTATTTATCCAAACTTGCTCAGTATTATACTCAGGTGTTTCAATCATGCCCCTTATCCCCAGTGAAGGGCAATCTCAATGCTTGAGCATACCAAGACATCTTGGACAATGCTGTGCTTCCAACTTTGTGCCAACAGTTACTCTTCCAACATGCCTGTGCCCCAGTGCACAAAGCAAGGACTATAAAGACAACTGTGATGAGTTTGGTATGAAAGAACTTGACTGGCCTGCACAGAACGTTGGCCTCAACCCCATAGAGCATCTTTGGAATGAAGTGGAACGGAGATTGCAAGCCAGGCCTTCTAGTCCAACATCAGTGCCTGACCTCATAAATGCTCTACAGAATGAATGGGCAGAAACAATTTTAAAAGAAACACTCCATGATCTTGTGGAAGCCTTCCAAGAAGAGTGGAAGCTGTTATAGCTGCAAAAAGGGGACCAACTCCATATTGAAATTTGGATACAATGTCATTGCAGGTTTAGCCAACTACTTTTGTAAATGTATACACACACAGATAGATAGATAGATAGATAGATAGATAGATAGATAGATAGATCCAGAAATATATACAGTACAAAAAGGTCCCTCGAAATGCATGTTCCTATACAATATAGATTTTTAAAATATGGTTGTATTATAACCAAGGGCAAACTTCTTTATACCTCCCCCCTGTTTTTCCCATGGTTAAGGGTTCATGAATAAAAATTCATGTGCGTAAAATGGCTAATAACTGAAGCACAATAACTGTGTTGTGTTCATACAATAAATCTGTGAGGGCCATGTAACCTTTTCCCGCACCAACTGGCGACAAAAGTCTCAGATGCCCCTGCTGTGAACTGCACTTTGGCCTACAGCTAATATACCTTTTGTAGTTGCACATCTTTTCACAGAAATTGTAAACTGCACAAAAGTTACACAGATTCTTTTAAATACCACAAAAGACTCTACACCAAAGGCATGTTTCGGTAGCCTGTATACGAGTCCATGTAAACACAAACCACATCCTTCTAATACTACAAAGCTCATGAAAATCAAGTATAAATAAAACAGTAGCTTGACATGTACAAAATTAGTTTATTTTATAGAATTCCAACAACCAAGAAGCTATAGAATCTGAGGACTGATTTTTCTAACATGCTATTGCTATATGTACAGGCCACAGAGCAGTTCAGAACAACAGCTACAGGCATGACCAAGCATGCTTGCCAAGAGAAAGGAGACACTGGGCCCCAATAGCCATGTGTTAAAGAGTGTGTGTGTGCCGTCTCTGCTGTGGCTTAAAATAAAGTGCAAAGCCAACAAACATTCATTGCAGTGGTTCCTGATACCATGCTATGCTTCTTAAGCCTATTTTATGTGGGTATGTGATCTAGTCTATCAAATATTTATGCTAAGGGGTTAAGATGAGCAATTATTTCATGTTATATTGGATTAATATTTGGTATGCAAATGCAAGCAAATGTTGGAATCATTTAATCAAATGTTAAACATTATGCCTCTACTTGATGGGTGAAATAGTGCATTTCACAAACCACTACAAAATTAAATAGGGGGCATACATACAGCTGAACTAGGATGGGATCAAAAAGTCACTCTAAGATAGTAAATTACAGAGAGCATGATCTCCCCCCGGGTGGAATTCCCTGAAAATAACATGCACGGGCTATTGTTTCTGAGGGGGAAAAGTAAAACCGGGAGAAATCCATTCTCATAGATAGTACAATGTGAATTGAACGACCCCCGTGGCCGCCCATGTGAGCTCTGCAGGAAGCATCTACAGCAGCTTGGACATGCACTTCTGACATTTCAACAAGGAACCACCCAGTGCATTAGAAGTGAAGCTCGGGATCATCTTCCGACATTTTGCACTATCTTGCAATAACTCATCGCTATTTAGAGGAAGACTGCACTGAAAATGAACGCACAGGAAATATTAGGGTTATTACAGTACCTCAGGATCTCACGTAGCACTTCTGCGGTACACTCTGCTTTATGAAAGCTGCTCTCAGGGGCGGAAAAAAAAACTTTCAAGCGTCACTTCCTAGTTTGTAACATGAGTACATCGCTTTAAAAATTATGCATCTCCAGCTCCCCAAAGAAATGCATATATGTGCATTCTTCTTATATTCCATGCTATGCTTCTTAAGCCTTTTTTTGTGAAGGTATGTGATCTAGTCTAGTCTAGCAAATATTAATGGTATAGGATTCAAATCAGCAATTATTTAATATTATATTAGATTAATATTTGGTAAGTAAATGCAAGTAAAAGTTAAAATCATTCAGTCAAATGTTAAACATTATGCCACTACCTAATGTACACAAAAATAGGTAGTTGGCTATATAAAGCTGTATGCATGCTCACTCCTTATGCACACACATTTCAGTAATAAACGTGTGTGAACAACATTATTGGGGTGATTCATTGAACTGAAATGTTTGTTTCATCCTTCATTGATCAGCCCTAAAGGCATTTCCAGTTTTCTTATAAACTATTTCTCAAAAGCTCATACAAGCCAGGCATATGTTAGCATACTGGTCAATGGGCCACTGTCCTTGAAACATCCATCAGTTAATTGTTTACTACACAGGAGATGAAGCTATATAATCTGCTAGATCCAGAGATATCTGACCTAAATAACGCGCCCAGCCCCTCCTGGCATAAATACTCAGCGACCAATAAAAGGCAGAAAATGAAGTCACGTGATTTTTTCACGACGTCTAAGAACATTTACTGACTCTTAAGTGCTTAAGGGTTTAATATAGCTGTAGTACTTCACGCGACTGGTTGGGTGTGTGTTTGAGTTAGACTTTTCACCATTTGCTTAAACACACATACACACACACCCGGAAAGTGCAGTAATAACCTAAGTGGTTGATTTCACATTGGCACGTACGCATTTACTGCCTAAACAGGATCTTAAACATATGAGCTCTATTCTCTCTCTCTCTCTCTCTCTCTAATATATACAG
>JAOVVA010000002.1:11295717-11321358 GCA_028565275.1 Leiocassis micropogon | reverse complement strand
ATATATATATAGAGAGAGAGAGAGAGAGAGAGAGAGAGTGTATATATATATATATATATATATATATATATAGAGAGAGAGAGAGAGAGAGTGTTCCCGAACTTTTATTTTGAACTATCTTATTTACAACGACCGGAAGTCAATTCCGGTACATTAGATATTCTTACCTTGCTTCTAAAACTTAAACTTTTTTTTTTAGTTAACAAAATAGAACGCAGTCCTGTTGCGGATCCACATGTGACAAACTGCGTAGTATGGTATTATTATTCTGGTTTAAAATGTTGTTAAAGGGAAATCACGTCAAGTCGCATGGCTTTGTGGGCGCTTTTACTTCAGGGTGCGTCCCAAATCGATTGTTTGTAGACTAAATAGTAACATGGGCAGTTTTAGTGGATGAGACATATGTAGCGCGTAGAGTTAGGACACACCCGAGATTTATAAACGTATCGTTGAGATTACGTAATGCTGCCGTTAACTCTTCGTTCTTCTGAGTGATTTGTTATTAAGATGTTAACAGTGCAAAGGGTTGTCTTATCCTCTCGGCCAGGTAAAGACATTTTATTTCTGTATACTTTGTTTTTACACAAAGATAATCATGCCAATACCTTATAATATTTCATTTTGTTTGTGCAAAGGCAGAAATGGCCATCCCTCTCCTGATAACTTCCGCGTGGAGGAGACGAGTTTGTCCACTGAGCTGAAACAGGGAGAAGTCCTGGTCAGGACCTTGTACCTGTCTGTTGATCCTTACATGGTAGAGTTTATTCATAATGACATGTAATCCACTATATGAATTATTGTTGCTTTAAATCAGGGTTGTCAATTTTTAAAGACAGGCAGATTACACAGGGATGTTCAGCTAAATATTATTTATGACTTATTCAAAATAATAAAGTATTGTATTTACAACATGGGTGGTATATGCTTGGTGGGTTTTCTCCGGGTACTCCGGTTTCCTCTCACAGTCCAAAGACATGCAGATTATTGGAGTTACCAAAATAGCCTGCTGTGTGTGATTAACAATCGTGCATCAGTCCCTTAAGTAACTGCTACAGAAACGATGTATATATGGAGAGGGTGGGGAGTATCTGTCACCCGATGTGCTCGATGGCACGTGGATGCACCAAAACATCAAAAAAATTACAAATCAGATGAGTTTTTAAGTATGTATATATAGAAAAAAGTATCAAAAGTTATGCACATACTGGCTGTGGCATTTATTTAATTTTTTCGACATAATCTCCTTGCTCTTTAATACCCTTTGTCCATCTGTCAGCATGCTTTTATATTTCCTCACAACTCATGTAAGAGCATAAAGACATTTGTAAACAAATTTGTAGTGATATTCTAAGGATGGTGAAAGTTTCTTAAAGAGAATCATTACTGGAGACGAGACGTGAACTCATGAGAGAAAACGGCAGAATATGGAACGGAAACATCCTGAACTGCCGACCAAGAATTTTCTTGCAGAATTGCATCAGCTTAACGATATTCTTAAGAGATCTAATGAGAACTTCTCCCTTGAGATCATTTCACAGCATCTCTATCGGGTTGAGGTCTGGGCTCTGACTGGTTGCATTGATAAACCTGGGAATTCATTTTCCACTCCGCAATGGCAAGCAGTCCAGGTTCAGATACAGCAAAGCAGCCTAAAATCATGATGCTTCCTCCACCATACTTCAGTTTTGTGCCAGATATGGATGTGCTATCCATCTTCACTTCATCTGTTCACAAGACATTTTTCCAGTACTATTGTGGAGGGTCAAGGTGGCCTTCAGGTGTGCTGCATTATGTTTTTGGAGAGCGATGGCTTCCTCCATGGTGTCCTGCCTGTTCAGTGTTTTGTGTATGGTTGACTCATGACCAGAGATGCTATCCAGCTCCAGTGAATCCTTCAAAACTTTAGCTTTTACTTCATTCAGCATTCTGTGGTATGCCTTTTATAGTGATCTTGGCTGGAGAGCGTATGCACACTAGGGAGTAGCCACAATACCAAATCTATTCCATTTATTGACAATTATTGACAATAGTGTGGACTGATGGTATATAGACTTTTGGAGATTACGCTGTAACACTTTTCAGCTGCTTGCAAATTGCAGGTCTTGTGAGATCTTTTTTCTGTGAGGCATCAGCTGATTGTTGAGTCGAGTTAGCTCTAAACCACACCTCATGTTCACGTCATTGATTGGACTCCATTTGCTAATATCTGACACCATTTGGCATTAAGTGACATCAGATGCCTAGTGTTTTACTTACTTTTTCCAACATCACTTTGTACAGTACCAGTGAAAAGTTTGGACACAAATTTTAATGTTTTTTTTCTACATTTTAGAACAATAGATGGATTTTAAAACTATGAAATAACATGGTATTAGATAATTAAGTTACAGCAGCAGTCTTGTTATTTTAAAGACATGAAGGTCAGCTGTTCTGGGATAGTTCCTGCAAGACCAGTATTGTCAAGTGCGTTTCCAAAGCCCACCAAGCACCATGATAAAACTCGCTCTCATGAAGACCATCCCAGGAAAGCAGGACCAAAACTTACCTCTGCTGCAGGGGAGATGTTCATTTAGAGTTACCAGCCACAAAAGTCACCAATTAACAGCACATCAGATTAGAGATTTTACGACGGCTTACAGAGCATACTGTAAGTAGCAGACACATCCCAATATCAACTGTTCAAAGGAGATTACTGCATATTTTGGATGCCTTCAGCATTGTTTTACAAGGTAGAAAGAAATAAAAATCAGGGTAGACCATGGAATTAGAAGGTGTGTCCAGAGTTTTGACTAGTAGTGTATATTTGATGTGTGTTTTATTGCCACTGTATATACTCTCACTTAATAAGAAACTCTATAGTAATACTGGGACCTCTATTTGCCCTCAAAACAGCTTCCATTCTTTGTTGCATGGATTCCAATCCATTTTTTAAACTTTGCTTTGTGAAATGGTGCATTATCATGCTGGACATGGCTATTAGAAGATGGTTAAATTGTGGCAATGGAATAATGCCCATGGTTAGCATATGCAAATTGGTTAGGATATCTAAGTGATGATTGGTTGGTGTTAACGGACCCAAAGTCTTTCATTCTCCACACCATTGCACCACCTGTACCAACCTGGCCGGGTTGAGTCTATGGATTTATGATGTTGGTACCAATTTCTGATCTCACTATCTGTGTGCCTTAGCAGAAATTCAATATTCTTGAGACTAGGCTACATACTTCATGTACCTTCCCAGTTTTAATGAGCCTGTGTATCAGCTTTCTATTCTTGGTTGACAGAAGGGGAACCCAGCATGGTCTTCTGCTCTTGTGGCCCGTCTGCCTCAAGGTTCGACATATTGTGCATTTTGAGTTGCTTTTTAACTCACCACAGTTGTACAGAGTGGTTATCTGAGATTTTGTAGCCTTTCTGTCAGCTCAAACCAGTGTGGCCATTCTCTGTTGACTTCTCTTTAACAAGACTTCTCCATCATTCTCTGCACAACTCTGCTCACTTTATAGCTCTATTCTGAGTACATTCTAGAGGCTGTTTGTTGTGTGAAAATCCCAGAACAGCAGTTATAGAAATACTTGAACCAGCCCACCTGGCAACAACAATGATGCCATGGTCAAAATACCCAAGATCACCTTTTTTTTTTTTTTTTTCTTCATCCTGATGGTTGATGTGAGCATTAACCTAAGCTGTTGGCTTATAACTGCATGATTTGTTTCATTGCATTCTACCATAAAACTGGCTGATTAGATAATTGCATGAATGAGTAGGTGTGCATGTGTTTCAAGTATAGTGCTCAGTGAGTATTGCTCATGCCAGAATAGTGTCCGCTGGCTTCAGTTTCTCAGCCCAGGTCTCAGTTTCTTGAACATTTATTTCAATGCCTGTGATTTGTTTCATAATGTTTCATAACAGTAAATGCCTTCATTACTACTATAATTTCTTGACATACGAGGCACATCCATTTGCACACACTGTTAACTTTGTGCTTTTTTTATATGGTCATAGCTAAATATCATTTAGTAAATTAATTTGCATGCTTATTAAGAAGGAAATAAAACGTATGCAATTTTGCTCTGGAGTTAGCGGGGCATCCCTGGGTTAAATAGTACTACATGTGTCTAGAACCTGCTTTTTTAAGCATATGCTCAAAAAGCCATTAGAAGTTATCATTTGTCATCATGATAATTTGCATCAGGAAAACTGTGTAGTCGTCGGATCATCTCAACCAGATGTGCTCTTTGCTTCTTTTTTTTTTTTTTTAAATGGGCATTAATATGGAGTTAACAGCCTCCACTCTTCTGAAAAGGCTTTCTACTAGGTCGTGGAGCGAGCCTGCGAGAATGTGCTCATTCAGAAACAAGGGCGTTAATGAGGTCAGGCAATGATGTTGGATAAGGAGGCCTGCAGTGCAGTCAGCGTCCCTGTTCATCCTGAAGATTTTGAGTGTGGTTAGGGTCAGGGATATATTTTTGGTCATAATGCATTGTCATGCTGGAGCATGTTTGGGCCTCAGAAGGAACATTAATTTTTAGATATTTGTGAACTTTAACCTCTTGGAGAAGGCTTACATATGGGTATGATGCCGAGGTGTCCACAAACATTTGGCCCTATAGTGTTATTGCAAAATAAAGTCAAAATAGTTAATATGAACAATGCTGTCGTTTCTATCAAGACCGTGAACAAAAGTAGCAGTCAGGAAGTAGACATAGAGGAAACTGTTACAGATAGAATACCACACTTTTCTTCTTCATAAATAGAGACAAAAATGGAGTTTAAAATAAAGAACAAAGAAGTATGGGAGTGGCTGATCAGTATTTTGGTCACTGGCAACAATGGCCCGCACATGGTTTACATACTGGTGGTGAGGTTAATGAACCCGTGCTTTCATGTTTTCATCGTGTATAAATAGGAAGTTAGATGTGATTTGGAGAGACATATCAAATGCAGGATAGTCGTTAACAGCTGATCAAAGAATTGCTATATTTGTCACTATTTTCTTTTTTTTTTTTGGTATGTTAAAGGTCACTATTGACAAAGTCTGCCCGGCCCGCGCACTCTAATATTTCAGTGGACCGCCTTTTGCTTTTCATTGCTTCTGTTGCATCGTTTTGATTGGCTTATGCAATTTCACAACATTATTTCCATTCAGAGTCACGTTTGTCTCTCTCCAGGATCTTGTATTAATGATGAGAGAGTCAGACCACTGCGTAAAGCCTTTTCCAGCACCCAAAGATTCTCAATGGGTTAAGGTCTGGACTCGATGTGAAAATGATGTCTCATGCTTCCTGAACCACTCTTTCACAACTTGAGCCAGATGAATCCTTGCATTGTCATCTTGGAATATGCCGATGGTCATTCAGTATATTCAGGTTGTCACCTGACCTCATTTCTTGGGCTACATAATGTTTCTGAACCTAGACCTGACCCACTGAAGCAACCCCAGATCATAACGCTGCCCCTACAAGCTTGTATGGTAGGCAGTAGGCATGATGGGTGAATTACTTCATCCGACTCTCCTCTTACCCTGATGCGCTCACCATTCCGGAACAGACTCCGGAACTCATCAGACCACATGATCTGCCTGATGCTCCACAATCCTATCTTTATGCCTAGCAAATTAAAGACTGAAGATTTTTTAAGGCTACACAGCTGTCTTCTGAGTGGTGCTCGCCCTATCATCCGGAGATCGCGAGTGCGATTTCCGGTTGATGCTGTAACCTCTCACAGCCGGAGGTCTAGAGAGAGCTGATTGGCTGAGCTCTCTCAGAGGGGAAGGATCAGAGGTACTTAGTGCTTCCACATTAATCATGGCTCTACAGCCAATCAGGAGCGTCTGTGAGCTTGCGCAAGCGGAAGGAGCGGATAGCGCTGTCCTCCAAGTGTGTTACGCCCCCAACAGTGCGTGAGCGAGCAGTTAGAAAAGATGCCGTCGGCTGGCAGTCTTCGGCCCTCCTGACTGAGTGGTAGTAGTAGCCTTAATGTGGGAGCCCCCTACTGATGGGGAGGAATTGGACACGACTAAATTAGGGAGAAAATCGGGGGAAAATCCAAAAAAAAATAAAAATAAGGCTACACAGCTGTTTAGTCCCAATCCCTTGAGATCTTTTCGCATTCTAAGTGTGGAATTGCTCTTACGTTCACTATTAAACATATCTGTGGGTGCTACTCTTGTTTTTTTGTACAATATGATTTTAAATGATCTCCAATCATGCTCATCAAGTAATTTAGCACGGTCTGTCAGGATTAATATATAGCAATTAGCTATAACATTAAAATCCAAAATATTACGCCCAATATTGTGTAGGTCCCCTTGGGCTGCCGAAGCAAGCTCCTCAGGGCATCACTCCGCCAGACCTCTGGGGGTGTGCTGTGGTGTCTGGCATGGGGACGTTAGCAGCGGATCCTTTGGGTGCTGTGGGTTGCGGGGGTGGGGCCTCTATGGATCAGACTTGTTTGTCCAGTGCATTCCATGGATGCTCAGTCAAATTGAGAGCTGGGGAATTTGGAGACTGGAACAACATCTTGCATCTCTTTGCCTGCTAAGCCCCATATATGGCGGCTGTTGTGTATTGGGTCTTCTGATGCATTTCTTTTGTGGCCAGTATTAACTTTTTTCAGCAATGTGTGTTACATGGGCTTTTTTGTGGGAGCGGACCGGATGGGCTAGTCTTTGGTCCCTGTAAGCGTAGATGAGTTTTGGGTGCCCATCATTCTGTAACCAGTTTACTGGTATATATTTCTTGATAATCAATGTTATTCAGTTTTTTACTGTTGTGCCTGATCGGTGTATGTCATGGCAAATGAAATATGCAATGAAAATATGCTGGGTTTCATTACTACAGTAACTACAGTTGATTATTTCTGTTCACTTGTCCAGCGTTGTCGTATGAATGACGATACGGGTGCTGATTATCTTCTACCTTGGAGACTGGAAGAGTCTATCGATGGAGGTGGGGTCGGCGTGGTGGAGGCCAGTAAGAACGCACACCTGGCCGTCGGTGACATTGTCACCTCCTTCAGCTGGCATTGGCAAACCCATGATGTGATTCATGGTAACTGTGTACAGAAGGTATTCCTTAGTGTCAGTACATGCATTAGGAGTCTTCTGCATATTTCATGTGTGATTGCATGATACATTTTTTTTCCTTTGTAGGTTGACCCCAGGATGGTTGATGGCCACTTGTCATATGCTCTGGGTGCAGTAGGCATGCCTGGACTCACTGCTCTGCTCGGCGTGAGAGAGAAAGGACATGTAACCCCGGGAGCTGGACAGACCATGGTGGTCAGTGGAGCATCTGGAGCTTGTGGGTCTCTCGCTGGACAGGTAATTTTCATGACCTATTTTATGGCCTATTTAATGTGTTAATCTGTTGACATGTATTGTGTGAATGTAGTGTTGTGCTCTCAGATTGGCAGATTGGATGGCTGTGAAAGAGTGGTTGGAATTTGTGGATCAGATGAGAAGTGCCAGATTCTGGTTTCGCAGCTCGGTTTCACAGCAGCCATGAATTACAAGAAGGAGGACATCTCAGCAGCACTGAGGGACAGTTGTCCCAATGGAGTGGACATCTACTTTGACAATGTTGGAGGTCCTATTAGTGACACAGTCATATCACAGGTGAGCCTGTCTATTCTTTATATTCCACATGGTTGTCATTTCATTATTTACTTTGTTATATAATAATATGTTGTATGTAAACCACACATATCTGACACCAGAGTTTTTCAGAACTCAACCATCTGATGTTATTAGAGCCCAGTGTAACTGTAACTTCTGCTTTCGATGAAAACTTCGTTTAAAGTGTTGATGATGGCAGCGATGATGCCATGAGGCCTTCTGACTGAGTGGTAGTAGTAGCCTTAATGTGGGAGCCCCCTAGTGATGGGGAGGAATTGGACATGACTAATTTATGGAGAAAAAAAAACCAAAACAAAGGGACAATCTTTCTACAATATTTGGGAATTTGTGAACATTAGAGGTGTGCTATTTAATTGATCTTTTGTTGGTCGATTAAATTAATTTCATGGTTGCCTCAGTTTTTTGATTCAGAATCGTTTCACACTTATTAAATAAATTCTTCAGACAACCTGAAATTGTTAAATGGTCAAAATTGACAATTTAAAAAAAATATACCATAACGTTTGCAGGAAGTACAAGCCCCCTGATCTTCCCCTACTACACACATTATGCAAGAGTACTGCAATCTTCTTTGGTATTACACTAATCATCAAGGGGATTGATGATTAGTGTAATACTGCCACCTACTGGATGGAATTGTGGAGCATAAGAATGTGGAGTGGAGGGGAGTATTGCTTTGTCCGACACATGACATTTAAATAATCAAATCGATTTGAATAGCATTTTTAATATATTAAATACTTTCAGTAGTTTTAATACCTGCATGAAATACAGCTGCTTTAAACAAATCAGACACAGTACTATTACAGTACTAGTAAACAGTACTATTGAATTATATAGACCCAAAAAAATCTCAATGCCCAGAATCAATTAGCCAGTCTAGCTATGATTCGCAGCTTTAGGGTCCATTTAGTCTAAAGAGGACTTGTTAGCTTCGCCACTAGGGTTGACAATAAAACATGGCTCGCAGTCAGCATTCCAACTCATCCCAAAGATGTTCACTGGGGTTCAGTTCAGGGCTTTGTGCAAGCTATGGTTCGTCTACACAAAACTCCTCAAATCATTTTTTGATTGAGCTTAATTTGTGCATTGTCATGCTGGAACAGGAAAGGGCCCAAACTTCCCCAAACTGTTGCCACAAAGTTGGAAGCAGACAAATGTTTTTGTATGCTGTAGCATTAACACCACCCTTCTCTGGAACAAAGAGGCCTTGCCCACATCCTGAAAAATGCTCCAGACCTGTTGGCACTATGTATTACACTAGTAAGCATTCCCCTGGCATCTGGCTGACGCAGACAGTCAAGTGTGATTCATCATACTTAAGAATGTTTTCACTGCTCCAGACTCCAGTAGTGGCATGTGTGCGTAACATTCCAGCCAACATCTAGCGGTGCACTCGTTTGCAGCTTCGCGACCAAGGAAACCTTTTTCATGAAGCTCTCCATGCACAGTTCTTGTGCAGATGTTGCTTGCAAAAGCAGTTTAGAGCTCTGTAGTTAGCGATGTGAAACAGGGTAGGCTTTTCTTTATGTATGTATGTATGTATGTATGTATGTACACTATCAACTTGCACAATTTCTAATTGAAAATGAACTTTCCAACAAAATGAACTTCTCCTCTGCAGCAGAGGTACGTTTTGGTCTTGCTTTCCTAGGATGGTCTTCATGAGAGCTAGTTTCATCATGGGTCCATCCTGGGTTTTGCAAATGCACTTGACAATGGTGTTCTTGCAAGAACTATTCCAGAACAGGGATCCTTATTGTTGGGACTGGGACTGTTGTTGTCACTTAATTACCTAATGCCATATGTGTTATTTCATAGTTTTGAAATCTTCAGTATTGTTCTACAATGTAGAAAATAAGTCCTTGAATTAGAAGGTGTGTCCAAACTTTTGACTGGTAATGGTTACAGTTTAAATGACTTTATTTATTTTGCTTTACTGTGGGTTGATATACCTAAAGCAGTGCTGTGTTTTAAGTCTCTGAATTAGTGTGACCCAGTTTACTGTTAGTGTTGCCTATAGAAATTGCATGGCTATGAGCTTGATTTTCTGCACCTGCTAGCAATGGCTATAGCTTAGGTCCACATACATTTCTGCTGTTGTCTCATATGATAGTCATGCCTAATGCAAGCCAGATAAACAGTATTTAGGGAGTTTTTACACTTGCTTCATTTCAGTGTTCCAAGTAGTTTGAGATCCATGAGCATTTTTTGTACATATATGGACAAAAAATGTACTAGGGCCACATTTAGTAACAAATCAATTTGACCACGAAAAAGACAGTGCTAGCCTCTAAGACACCATGTCAGTTTTCTTTGCTCAAATGACTTTCTTTGACGATGTGTGGTCCCACAATCAGGTCAGCAGTGTTAGGTATCAGCACACAATGGCAGATAAGCTAATAGAGCCACTGTGGCACTAGCAAATACGCTGTAGAGCCCAAGTTGTTAAGCAACAGTAACAATAGCATTGTATTAGTCACAGAAGTAGTATTAATAGTATACAGTATGTCTGGAATATTTGTAGTGTATGCATGTGTTATCTACCCCAAGTATTTGTATGACCTAAACAGTGATGGCAGTTCTATGGAATGAAGCAAGGGTCGAGTTTGATGAAGTTCTCACACCAGTAGTAATCAGGAACTTTTCCTTATCTCCAATTATTTGTATTGCAGATGAACAGCGGCAGTCACGTGATCTTGTGTGGGCAGATCTCTCAGTACAATAAAGACCTGCCCTACCCACCTCCGCTGAGCGAGGAGACTCAAGAAGCTCTGCGCAGCAAAAACATCACCAGGTACAAACTCGGCTTCTCACCCAGTGAATAACCACCTTAATTACTTTCGAGATTTTCGAAAAACCTCCAAAGAACCAGCTTTCAAGGTTTTAATACAATGAACCAAGTAGTATCTTTCGGTGTCATCTGAGCAAAAATATGTTTTGTAATGATCAGATCCTTCTATCAAATAATAGTATTCATACAGTAGTTCATACTGTTTTGGATGTTTGTGCTCCATTTTATAGTAACTTGGAGGGTGTTTGCTTTATTTACATTTAGGGACAGATTTATGGTTCTGAATTACATGGATAAACATAAAGAAGGCCTGGAAGAGCTGAGTCACTGGGTGAAGACTGGCCAAATGAAAGTAAGAAGGCTGACTTTGTAAAGTAAAATTTATTGCTGGCAAATATTTATACACACAAGTATGTGCATGTTCTGCGAAAATGATTCCGTCTGCTTTTCAATTTGATCCCAGGTGTTAGAAACCGTAGCAAATGGAATAGAAAACATGGGTGGTAAGATCCTAATCAGATCTGATTAATAGCCTATTTACTTTGTAAATGTTGCCTTCTTATTGAACTTTTTGCAACTTGTATTGCAGTGGCCTTTTGCTCCATGATGACTGGAGGCAACGTCGGGAAACAAATTGTTAAAATCTCAGACTGAGCAACACATCAACAGCAGAGGGTGCTGTCCCCCCCCAACAAAAGAAGCTCTGTGTGGTTTTAATTACTTTCACTTGTAATTATATTATAGTATAGTGTACAGGTTAAATTATATTAATATATGCTATCTTAGGTTAGTAAACCCTGCACTTCTATAATGTGATATGTGCTAAAAACAACCTGAAAAGGTATATTGTGATTTTTTTTTTTCTAATGACGTCTAATACTTTTCATGACGTGGGACTGTATGCTGGATGTTATCTTGACTATGGTTAACATACAGGTCATGTCTTCTGAAGAGCAATTGAGTCTTTCTGCCTGGGAAACACATCACTAAAATGCTGTTTTTTCCCCCCTGGATTATAGTAAATGGCTGTTTATACCTGAAAGGTAACTTTTATGGATTGACTGGATTAACAGCAATTACCATGGCCGAGTTATGGCATGTCATTTACTAGAAGTATTTAAAAGTATACACCTTTTAAATTTGTATATAACCAGTGCCTTTGCTGGGAAAGTTTCATGCAGCAGTAATGCCATAATCACATTAAACGAAGTGCACTACCAGTCAGAAGTTTGGACACACCTTCTAATGGCCTTTTCTGATTTTAATTTCTTTCAACACTGTAAAACAATGCTGGAGGCATCCAAAATATGCAATAATCTACATTGAACAGTTGATGTTGAGATGTGTCTGCTTTTTATGTTCTGTAAATCCTTCATAACAATGTGCTGTTAATTGGTGCTTTCTGAGGCTTGTTACTATAAATGAACTTCTCCTCTGCAGCAGAGGTACAGTATGCTTTGGGCTTTCTTTCCTGGGATTGTCTTCATAAGAGCCATTTTCATTATGGTGTATGAAAGGATTTGCAAATGAACTTAATACTGTTCTTACAAGAATGATTCCAGAACGATCCTTAAAATGTCTTTAAATAACAACTGACGGTTGTTGTTACTTAATTACCTAATGCCATATGTGTTATTTCAGGTTTAAAAAAAAATCCAGTATTGTTTTTGAATGTAGATAATGAATTCAAACTTGTGGGCTTTTTTTTTGGTTTATTTTGTCAAAAAGGTAATATGTCTAGGGACAAATGATCTTTTAACATCACTTGCATTCTGATTGACCAGGGAGCACTACGACTTGCTCACCTACAGTACTAGTGTGTCAATAATTTTCCACTAGTTGAGCAGTGGTCTAGCATTCAAGGAAGTTCAGATTTGTACTACATACAAGGAAATGGTCATAAACAACAGTGATAAAAACAATAAAAATCAATATGCATAAAGTAATTATAAAAGTATATTATTTCAAACCTTGTTTTTTTTTCAAGTAATGTCGCTTTACCACAACTGTTAAATGAACATAAATTGAGTTACATATTGGTCTTATTGAACCCAAAATCCAAAACATTTGCAATCCTTCACATTGTTGAGAGATAGTCCAGAGCAGCCTAATATTGACGTCTTTACATTCCTAAAACAAGAGTTTCTTAACTGACCTGCAGGTAATTAAATGCAAATCAACAAAAACAAAACAACCACAGAATTTTTTTTTTACAGCATCTATGGGAAGCACACTAAAAAAACATTTTGTGAATTACACATTAAAACATACAACAAGAACTCTGTCTACCTTTAGTTACTTCTGTAGAACAGGACTGTTGTGCATTGGTTGTGTTGCTTGGATTGTTTTCCTAGTCAAGCTGGGAGTTGCAAAATGAGAAGGTTAAAAAAAAAAAATCATATTCCGTGAGTCTACACTTGAATAAGCTATAGTGTATTTACACACTCGTGATTGTCTTTTCCTGCAAATTGATCCCACTCAGTTTTTCCTTATACTTGTTTACTAAAACAGTGGTCTCTTGCCGGTGCAATACAATAAATAAAGCATATAGTACTGTACTATGTAAATGTACTAGAAGTCAGTTTGTTCTTAGTTTGTCTAATATACAATTTTACGAGGTTACACCCAGTTTTACTTCGGCTGCTCACATCGGGGGTCGCCACAGCGGACCATTCGATCCAATATTAGACAACAGGTTTCTGTATGGAGACAGGTTCAATACAGGGGTGTAACATAATCCACCATATGCAAAGGCCTAGTGCTTCAACCGTTCATATCTGTATTCTAATTTAAAGTAGGTGTGGTCTGGATTGTGACTGTCCACAACATTTTCCAAAGAATTTTAATGTTTTATTTAAAATAGCCCTAAAAGGCACTGTGACCCTAACCATGATGCACACCTCAAGTCTCGACTTGATTCCATGTACAATGGGTGTTCAAGTAAAACCGGGACTTGTGATGAAATTTCTAGTGAAAGAAGGCAGAAAACTGCAATTTGACTTTTAAAAAAAGACTTTAAGCACAATACGGTGGTGAGACACTTAGCTGGAGTAAAACATATGAATGGTGCAAATGTTTTTAAGAGGGAGGTACATCCACAGAAGTGATGATCCTGACCGAGGTGGCTCGAACCCCACTGCAGTTGTTCTTGTGTGGAACTTGTTAGCTTACAGAAGAGATACAACTGTCTGTGGGAACTGTACACATAATTATTCACAAACATCACTACATCACAGGAACTCTACTGGGACTTATTGCCACATCCCTGTACAGTACTGACTTTGCTCCAAGCCATTTCCATATATTTGGGCCATTAAAGGAGTTCCTGAGAAGCCAGCATTTCAGACGTGAAGCAGGCAGTGCGATCATGGCTTTGGCATACT
The DNA here is from genome assembly GCA_028565275.1 of Leiocassis micropogon. Taxonomy (NCBI): domain Eukaryota; kingdom Metazoa; phylum Chordata; class Actinopteri; order Siluriformes; family Bagridae; genus Leiocassis; species Leiocassis micropogon. Next base: position 11,307,542 of record JAOVVA010000002.1, on the reverse strand, counting down.
GAGAAAAATTTCTACCTTGATGGTATCCAAGCGTTAGTGAAATGTTAGGAAGAACACCTTAAATCCCGGGAAATATATAGAAATCATCCCAGTTTGATGCCCCTCGTAAAACGTAGGATTTTTTTTAAAACTAAATTATTGCTTTTTTAAGCAAATTAATTATATTGCGAGTGGTTTGTTAATGGATAATGAAATTCAAAGTTTGTCAGTGTACATCCATAAATTAGTATTTTATCTACTTGATAATTTTTTTTCTATCTGGCAGTTGAGCATAGCTAAAGCAACTCACAACTTTCAGTGTTGGATTTGCTGGAATACTTCAGTGCAACCTACTGAAAAAAAAAAGACCAAGATCAGTGTAAAAGTAAACAGCCCAACATGCCCTTAAATAAGTAGTATAGCTTCTTCCCACCTCCCCTATTATGGTCTAAACAAATCCATAATGTAGTGAGAGAGAGGGACGAATTTGGCACACAAATGTGACAAAACAGTAAATGTTTAAAACCGTTTCTCAAAGTTTTGCCGTCATAGCTGAGAGTTGCTCAGATTTGGAACTGGTCCTCTCCAGACCTTCCAGATGAGCAGCAGACCCATCAGCAGTGCCCAGGTACGCACCGGAGACAGGAAGAAAGCCAATGAGCCATAGGTCTCAAGCAGAAAGTAGCAGGAGTATGCCTGCCAGATGAAGAGAATCATCATGACCACATGTACAGCCAGAGTCTTCCAGCGGAATCCCAGCCTGCAGAAGTGAGAGCGGAAAGAGCAGCCGCTGCAGCGCTGTTGCAGACTCCAGCAGAGGTAGCATGTCAGAGGCATGTTGAAGAAGATCAACTGTAGATGTCCATAAAGAAAAACAAAACATGACATGCATAATTGTTTTAAAATGTACCACGGTAAAGATCTAATAGCACCTGTCCTCAAATAAGATAGTAGTAAGCAGAAATAGAAGGTAAGTAAGTATGTACATATAATGCCCATTTTCTGTGATCAGAAGCGAAGATGATTTCACACAAATTTGGAAGCAGAGAGAGAGAGAGAGAGAGAGAGAAAGACAAATGAAGGCATGTACTTTTGTGCTTTTTCTTAAGTAGAAATGTACATTGTGAACTGCCACTAATATTTTACCAGGGATATCTGTACTTTTACTCAAGTTCCTGTACTTGAGTAAAAGTACAGCTATCCCTGGTAAAATACAGTATGTACTTTGCCCACTAAACATTATGTGCTAACACCAGAACAATGATCGCTATATATGAACCTGATGGAAAGTCTACTGCAACAACAATGAAAAGTATAATGTCAATCTCATGGAAGCTAGATACAGCTAGCTGTTTAGCTTTGTCACCCAATTCTTTCAGACAATCAGGTTCGAGTCCAAAATGTATTTTTATCTAAGCAGATCGTTTACTAACAGATGCTGGAAATGTAAGAATTCCCCTCAATATTACAAAAATGTACAATTATAACTTACTTGGTTGTCCATTCAGAACTCTTACCTGTATCACACCTACAGCATAAGTCAGACTGCCCTCAAGAAAATGCCCATCCACAAACACCCCGAAAGCAAAGCAAGCTCCACTGTGTCCATCAATAACCTCCCCAATGAACCACGGGCCTGTGAAAGACCACGTAAAATATGTTAAATCCAGGAGTTGGTTAATATTCAGAAAAAACACTCTGAACATAATGCTGGCCAATTCAAATGCTTGGCCTAATAGTTTCTTGTTGCTGTAGTTACAACTAATTTGCATAGACCTGTTTGGCGGATGTTACAAATAATACAAGCCTTTTTAACAGATTAAAAATACATGCTCTTATTTAACAATGAAAAAAGATAAACATTTTAATTGCGAGGTGACTGTGAGAAGATGCTTATTTAACATTTATGGAAGGAGTCCCATGTGACAACACCCATGTGGGTGTTGTTTAAAAGTTCACTTTCCAACTGTTTTTTTTCTTTCTCTTATTTATTTCAACGGGGGAAAAATACTGGCACTGGTCAGTGAGGGAAGGGACTGTTTATAGCTTCTACACTGCCAAAAAAAATATTTTGCTATATTTTTCTTCAATTATGGTGTGCAATGTGGTCTCCAATTCATGTGTTGAAATGAGTGTTTCTCCCAGAACCAAGCTTTCACAATTAAATCCTGGAATATGGCAGCATCTTTAGGGAATATGATAGTCATTCAGTACATTCAGGTTATCAGCTGAGTTCATTTTATTGCCACATACAGTAACATATATATTTATGCTAAGCCTAGACCTGACCAACTGAAGCAACACCTGGTCATAACACTACCTCCAGAGGCTTGTACAAGTGGCCACTGCATGATGTATGCATCACTACATATGCTTCCATTCTTACCCGGACACATCCATTGCTCTGGAATTTTTACTATGCACCAAGACTTTAAGTGACCTCTGATTCTGGTAAGTCATTATTATATTCAGACCCCATTTTGGCAATGAAGTTGATGGTTCAGCACAATATGTCCAGGTCTTAGTCATGTGCTGACAGTTCTTTATTAGTTTTCTTTAAAGTGTTTAAAGAAAGTGAAAACAGGAACCATTTTTCTTTCCATGAACTCAGGGGCAAGCAGGCACAACATTTACAAGAAGGAATGTTTTTGGGATATTAAAAATTTTCAAACACTGACATGCTAATCCTGTAACTCTGGCCACTAGGATCCAACTCCCTCACTTCACACATGCTTATTTGTTGGATTTTACCCTTCTTTAGCTGGTGTGTGCATCTTTATGTGTTCCTGTGTGACTCAGGTCAAGGCTTATCTCTCTCTTTTTTGTGTGTGTACTGTATGTGTGTGTGCCCTGCGATGGATTGGCACCCTGTCCAGGGTGACTTGTGCCTTGTGCCCTAAGTCTCCTGGGATAGGCTCCAGTTCCCAGCGACCCTGAATACAGGATAAAGCGGTATAGAAGATGAGTGAGAGTAAGTGTGTGTGTGTGTGTGTGTGTGTGTGTGTGTGTGTGTGTGTGTGTGTGTGTGTGTGTGTGTAAGGACAGAACACGCTGTTATGGCTAGCTATGAGGTGAGTACAAAAGGTCTATAGCATATCTGTCAAATAAACAAGTGTAAATATAATAGGAAAATGGGATTAACTTACCTAATGCTGTACACAGATTAAACAGCAGCAAGGTGTAGTAGAAAGTATTGATCCTGCTGACAAGCTGTAGGGACATACATGCCTGAAAGAGCAGCCCTGAAACGTCACAGAATATGTTGCATAGTATTCACTGGAGATTTCAGAGTAGATTGGCTATATATTTTTGCCCATATTTACCACTGAGCCACACCTCGGCAAGCAGGTATGTACGAGAATCTGAAGGCAACAAGGACACCCACATTCAGCAACACAACCGCTAAAAAACCGATCCGTGCCTAAAAAAAAATGCACACAGAATCATGCATTAAAATAACTTGTGTGTGCATTGGATCTAGAATTCACCAACCCTTTAAAAGTATACATGGCTTCAACTTTTTATCAGGACCAATTTATTTATTATAAACAATATACTAAACAAATAAATAATATACTTTGGCACAGATCTCCAGAAATATTCAACCAAATGATTAACTTGAATAAAATCAGCAATATTGGCTCCTCGTGAATATACTGTACATGTTGACATTAGTAAGACACATAACATAACAAATGCTTATTACTCATTATTAATTTCTTAGTTTCCTGTATGTCAGGTCACAGGCTCTTCAACAAGCACTTATGTAAGAACCATGCCTCACTGCCTATGGATGAACTGCATCATATTCAGCATCTTCCATAATACTGCAACGCGTATTAGCGCATCATCTGGTCCTGATCTGACTGCACGGCCTGCTAGAAGCTGGCCAAATGCAAGAGCTCTTAGTTCTAAGCTCACTGAAGGTGCCCCAATATACTTTCATTGGCTGAATCTTATTCTCTAGAGTTGTGGTGACACTCTGGTTTGCAATGCATGACACGCTTTCAAGTGTAAGTTTAACACTATAGTCCAGTTGGCCCCTCGAGAAAAAGAATCGCCATAACAGGAGAATTAAAAGGCACAGAGATCTTATGTGTTCCTATGAGAGCACTGAGAGCTACAGCAACGTGGTATGGGAAAATCAATTAAAAAAAAAAAAGGTAAATGGAACAAATAGCACATAATCAAAAACCAACTAGAACTATAAAAAAGACAAATTTATATATAGCAACTTATATCTTGCTTTAACTACTGTTTTTGTATTATTAATATTACCAAGATGTAGTGGTCAGTGAGGAGGATGAAAGATTGTAGAAAGCCAAAGCTTGGTGTGAGATCCTCCTGCATGGTAAATAGTTGCTCTCGAACCTTGATCTGACCTGCCGAATTCTTACACACAAGGATACACAAACACACACAAAAGAGAAGGAAACATGGAAATGTGATTAGATTGGATTGGATTTGATTTAAAGTCCCACAATCCACCAGTATTTGAAACAACCTGTAACAAAGCCGGTTTCACATACTGTACATAAAGACACATATGCAACACTCACTGCTAACACAGCAAAAAAACATAATGCAGAACACTGTACAGTAATTAATCTAATAGTATAATTCTGCCATCTTGCATTAATACTATAAGATGTGTGTCTAAAGTATAACAGATCATTTCATGATGATGTATTTAATCAGGGTGTCTGATGTTCTTCAGGTTTTACATTGTACATATTTTTATTTGGCTATACATGTGTTGTAGTGGTTAGCACTATGGCCCTGCGCCTACAGGGTCGGGGTTCGATTCCTGCCTCAAGCGTGTGTGAGTGGACTCTGCATGTTCTCCCCGTGCTTGGCGGGTTTCCTCCGGGTACTGGACCTCCGGTTTCCTCCCATAGTCCAAAAAACGCCCAGATTAGGCTAATCGGCGCTCCCAAATTGCCCATAGAGTGTGAATGAGTGAGTGAGTGTGAGTGTTCGAGTATGCCCTGCAATGGATTGGCACCCTGTCCAGCGTGCCCCAAGTCCCCTAAGCGGTGTAGAAAATGAATTAATATTTTTATTTTTTATTCACTCTAGCAAGCAAAGGGCACTTGAGCTTAAACCACAAGACCTTTAAACTGCAAAGCTACGATACAGTAAAATAGCAAATTGACACAGAAGGATGCAAATAACCAAATATCAAAGATGTACTTAAACTTTGAATATCAAATATATTCAACCCAACTGCATAAAGTTATATTGATCAGTCTCTTACCTCTGCTTTGACTATGATGGTGTGCAGGCCAGTGGAATAGACTTTGGGGTTCCAGTGCAGCACATACAGAGGTCCCCCTACAGACTCTGCTTTCCCCAGAACCTCTCCATCCACACTCACATACACTGCTGTAACTGGAGCTGCTGAAAACACCAGGATCCTACAGAGCACAAACAACGCAGTAAAAACAACAGTCAGGGTAAATTGTTGTCAAACCAGCCACCCAAGTCATTAAAATAACAAGAAACTCTAAACTAAAATCTGGCCTACATGCAGTGTAGAGTAAAGGAAAGTGAGTAAAATAACAAAAATAAAAAAAGTGTCAATAATGAGGGTTGATGGGCTGTGGTGATGCTTGAGGACTTAAAAAGACACACAGATGGGACACCTGATATGTGTGGAGCGGTAGATGCGTCCCAGAGGCTCCACTCCTGGGTGCAGGTACTGAGCATCTTTGGGGTTGGTGATGATTACTGCTGGCCAGGCCTCAAATGTCTGGTCGGAGAAACTCAAGAGGTCGTGGTCAAAGGCCAGGATCCTGTATCTAATGACAGGCATATGGCAAAAGTCTAACTTCTAACAAATGTAATACTTTATATACACAGATTGTCTGCAAATAGGCATAATCTTTTTTGGACAGCTGATGTTTAAAATATAAATAATATTCTATGAGGGCTGTACTGAAAATAATGCAAAAGTGGGCATAATCTTATTTTTTTAATTAACTGATATAGGTTGCCTTTTTTAAGTGGCTCTTCCTCTATACAAAGGTACTACTCAACATAGGCAACTAGTGATGCATTTGCACTATCATAGAATCAAGCTCCTGTTTGAAAATGATCAAAGTTTAAAGCTTGGTCACAGCTGAAATTCACAGGGTTTTGAACCCGCGAATTGTGAAAAAACGCAAATTATTGATATGGTCCAAAAATTTTCACAAGTGCCTATTTTTAGAGTTTAAACCCTAAATAAACCCCCAAATATGCTTCCAAAACACTTTAATTTCATTTCAAACTCAGCATAATACATTACCCTTTAAAAAAAAATAATAATAATAATGTTAAGGTAAACCTGTATACTGTACGGTACTGCTGTGTCACTGCTGTGTCTCCTGCAGTGCTAGAATGTAAAATACTCATGATACCCCTATATGTACTGTAATTAATGCAAGCACATTTTCTTTGGTATACACGGTCATTTTCTTTGGTACCAGTACTGTAGGGTCAATACCGTAATAATTCACCATCCCAAGCAGTGTTTTCCTCTACGGTTGCTTTGTGTCCTCTCTACATGTACTAAAAACTTTATCCAGTATTAGATTTTATATGAAAATTTAGCTGAATTTACATTAATATTTATGTTACAAAATTAGTTAATTATATTGTTCTTAAAAAAAATTTTTTTAATGAAAAATTATATATTGGCACAAAAAAGACATAAAAATTGTGGATGATATTTGCGGTTTACACGAAGTTGCGAGGGTTTACACAAACAATCATTAGTTAGGTTCTAAAGAAAAATCAACGAACGACTAAGGCCACGAACTCTGAACCATGACTTTGCAGGGGTCGACTGTAGTACCTTTGTAGAGAAGAAAAGTTACTCTACCAACATGTGCAACATGAATGACTTGTCACTTTTGTATTACTTTTGGTACAACAGTCGTATAACAGCATACAGTCCCAGCAGTAATTAAAATAATTAGAAAATTACATTTATATTAATGCACTTGTTCTTATATAGATCTAATTACGGGAACAACAACTTTAGTAACAGTTTTTCTACAGAGACGCTCCTCGTCATGTCCAAGAAATGGGTCAAAATATGTGTTGTTATTTTAAAAAGAAAATTTTAAAATTATTTAGACGGCTAATATTTCTGTGAAAATATATGTATTTAAGATTTATGGAAGAAGTGTCAGAGCTTTATGTTTCGAAAGTTTTTCATTTTTCTGTTGTCTTAATCCTTACTTAATCTATTAAAAAAAAACATCTTGCAATAAAGTCAGCCAAAATACGTTACACATGAATATATGTATATAATGTAGAAATACTTCTGATATTAACACAAGATGGCAGAAACTGACTTGTCAGGAGGGATAATAACTAAATTTCTGCATAATATTCTGCAATATTTTCTGCTGTGTTAGCAGTGAGTGTACTATCTGGATCTGTGTGTGTTTGTGTGCTAGTGTGTGTCTTACTTGCGGTTGTCCATCCAGTCTCCCAGCTCAAGCTCCAGTGTACCTGTTGAGTGTCTGCTGTGGAGGATGGGCATCAGACCCCCCAGCGTGTGTAAGTGCCCGCACAGGTACGCCACTGCATTGCTGTACACATGCCATATCACAAGCACAAGAACTACAGTACCAACTAAGATCACTGGATTCATTTTAGCATGAACAAATGATAGTGGTTATAATGTATTTCTGGTTGCTCTGCTTTGCAACAGAAGTAGATTTCATAAAATATACGCTCATTCATACAAAACACCATCAGTCTCTTCACTAACCTCATCAGGGCTCTGACCCCTGGCGAAGGCGAGATGACAGTGGAGGTGGTGTAGTGTCCAAACCAGATGGTCTGATTGCTGCTCTGACTCTCCTGTCTAAAGGTGGCCAGCATGTCAGTTTGTCTCTGTAGATTAGAAGATCATCCAAAATCAGACAGGCAAAAATACAATATGTATTACAAATCATTCACAAACCTACCTGATTAAGTATTCCAATGAAGTTGTATGGACGCTTCGGCCCAGGAGTGAGGGTGGCATCAGCACAGATAAATGAATAGTTCCCAAAGGGAGTGCTGTGTATGTAGTGGAAGGAACCAAGCTTCTGGTTGGCAGAATACTTTCTAAACACCAAATCATAAAATTATTTATTAAACCTCTCAGCAAATTAACTGACTCATATCCCACAGCACTGATAAATTTTCAAATTAGATTTGTCCCACAATGGTAATTTTGTTTAAAAGAACAGTTATATAATTCAAGTCACAGGTTGATGTTAATGTGCTTTTTTGCCTAATAAGTTGCTGTCTATACGTTGTATCTTCTATACGTTAGATAGAACTAATACATAGAGATGCATGGCAAAAATAGTCTAAATTTAATAATAAGTATCATTTGTTATTGATATGATGAAGCTTTTTGTGAGCATTTAGCTTTTTTGGAAAGAGTCTCCCGTGTCACTACTAGGGAATGTTTTGCCAGAGAAAACAAGATAGAATGTTAAGGAAGGAAGTCAAGGGACTGTTTATACTGTAGCTTCTACTACAAATAACTTGTTTCACGTATGCTTTACAAGATTAAATAAATTGATTAAAAAGTATTCATTTTATTGAATTCAAAATAAATTCAAATAGTTGCTGTGGTATAACAGTAGCATGCTGTTATAGACAAACAACAATCAGCTATGTGTTGGTAACAGTAACTTCACCTACCTTATGTGGCCAAAAGTTTGTGGACACCCATATGTCTTTTTTAAACATCTCTTTCCAGATTTTAGTCTTTACTGTTATAATGACCTTTACACTCTTCTTGGAAGGCTTTACACTAGATTTTGGGAAGTGGATGGAAGGGTTTGCCTATTCAGCCACAAGAGCATTAGTGAGATTAGGCATTGTTGTTGGGCAAAGAGGCCTGGGGTGTTCGGTTCATCCCAAAGGAGTTCAGTGGGGTTGAGGCAGAACATTCAAGTTCTTCTTTAGTATCATTCACGGTAAACCATGTAAGCACTGCAATTATAAGAATTTTTGCACAGACCTGTAATAATTGTTTACGCTATCCGGGGATATAATATTGAAGGCATCTGAAAAAAAAAGAGGACACAGTTTGAGAATATATTTTCATGAAGCAGAGGAAGGAAATCAAAAACCACTGGACTAATGAGAGCTCTTGTCTGTAAGATTGTAATGCAATACCAATTACATGGTCTGTGGGGAAATGGTCGGTATGGATACAAGGAAAACCAAAAGCAAGCCCTAGAATTAGAGCTGGGCTCAAGAGGGTGGTCCCTTAAGAAAAATTCACATGTTTAAGAGAACAAAGCAAGTTAATAATTTTATTTCCCAAATTAAACCAGTAATTCTGCTGTACTGTTTTTCAGTACAGACTGAACATTTTGTGTAAAATGTAATTTAATTCTGTTGTGTTATTTATTCTCTTTCCATAATCACATAATCACCAACTGTCAGTTTTAAGCCCTTGGTAATTAGGGAAATGTGACAGTTTCACTTGGTTCCTAAATTGTTTCGATACTAGTGTTTGGGGTTGGAAGTTAAATGACCTAAAGTATCAGCAAAGCTTCAGAGGCAAATCTAGACTTCCTAGTCTTCTAGAGATCTGTCCTTAACTAACTACAGATTTGCCTTTATTTTAAGTTTATAAATGTAGCATCATCACACAAAAAATAACTCCAAATAATCATATTCCACAACTCATGCTTAATAATAACATTTTATAATAATAATAATAATAATAAATTCAGTATTGAGTATCAATTTTTAATCAACCCATACATTTATGAACAAACCATCAATAGTCAATGTAAAAAGAAATTAATAAATATTGTGTTTAAAAAATTTTCTGTCATATTAATGTTTTGTAACGTTTACAATGTACAATATCATTCCTTCATCACTTCAAGTTACTGTCTAATTACTGATCACTTGAAGAGGAGGTAGTGGGATCATTGTTCCTAAAGGTAAAAAAAAAAAAAACATAAAAGGGGGCAGAAAAATATTTACCATGGTTCCCACGAATGTCTATCCATTTTGTGCGTTCCAGCACTTGAGACCTTTTTAAGACGTTGTGATAGGCCTGCCACTCAACCTCATGCTGAAGAGAGCCAACTTTATTTTCTGTCTTTGCATCTGTTAAATCCCCTGGTAAATATTAAGTAAAATGCATATTAGTGCATTAGATCTTAAGTATTGTTACAAGTGACAACAAGAATTCATGTATGACGGTTATACAATCATCTCACCTGTGGCAAGAACAAGTGCTGGTTTAATGACCTCAATAGTGTCTGTACAGAACCTTTCGAAGTCTGGTACGCGTCTCGGATCACGGAAGCGACTTATGTGAATGTCTGATATCTGTACAGAACAGCGAGCAAGAATTTACTATTCAATACTCTGGTTAAAGTTATCCAATTGCAAACAAGACCCATATAATAAACATTATATTCAACTGAATTAGGGACACAATTCAATTCAATTTAACAATTTTTAACAGTCGTCACAAAGCAGCTTAAACTAATCAAACAAATTATGGAAGTTTGTATGAAATGTGAATGTGTATGAATCACAATGTTGTGTATATCTTTTTAAACTCTTCAAGATCTTAGCAAGGACAATTCACAAAGACTGGGGATGACAAACTGAATAGGTGGAAGGAAGGAGGGAAGGAGAGTTTTAGTAGACTTCAATATTTACTAAAGATTGACTATGATAATAATAATGAAAAACATACATACAGATCTTTCATAAATTAATTGAATTAAAACAGGATGCTGCTTTTGATATTACTATCAAGAGACCCCCAGTTTGTTCCTATGCTCAAAGGTTCTGTCCGTACAGAGTTCTGTATGTTCTCCTCGTGGTTTTTTTCTGGTTCATTGATCTCCCAAAAACATGGATGGATGGATTGTGGACTCTAAATTGCGACTAGGTTCAAATAAATGTGTGTATGTGTGTGTGTGTTTGCCCCTGGGATTCCAGCATCACACCCTGTGTTCCTGGGATTGGCTCTGGATTTACCAGCACCCTAATGTGGACAATCTGATCACTGACAATGGATGGACAGATGAACTGGATGGATGAACTAAGGTTATTGCTAGGGTAATTTAAGTTGCCTGGGATTCTAATTTCCATTCATTTGCTACACATAAAAAGAAAATGTTACATAAAAATAATAATAATAATAATAATAATAATAATAATAACAATATATTACAGGGTGAGATGCAAACTTAATAAACTAGGCTATATTTGCACTGTATATAGTACTGCAGTAGTGGCCACTCGACTCACCTGCACAAACCAGAAGATGTTGTCCAGCTGTGCTCCGGGTGCAGGTGCCTCGCTTTTCTTCTTGACGTGCTCGCCGCCTGACTGCACTAAACTCCGCTTAGAGTGCCAGGTGGTGTCGTAGAAGTCCAACACCCAGGAAGTAAAACACGCCAGCACCAAGCCGCCAACAACCAGGACAACAAACCACCGGAGCATCCTCCCCGCAGCGGTGTTCCTACACAGCGCCAGCACACCTCAAACCCTGACCTAAGAGTCACCATTAACACTGGCCATGGCCTGTCTCAGTTCGCTGCCAAAATCCTGAGCTGTTCAGTGGCCGTGAGGCGAAGGGGAAAGTATGTGATAGGGCAAATAACCGCGCTGTCATCACCGCTTACATCGTCCACTTCCGCCTTCCTGGAGTTTAAACTGAGAGCACGCGCGCCGGAGAGACGCCTTCCTCTGCAGCTCGCACTTCCGCATGAAAGAAGTCACGACTTCAATAATGCATTCATTCATATTTTTTAATTAATTAATAGTCATTCATACGCAAATAATATAATTGAGATAATATAGCCATT
>JAOVVA010000002.1:11279071-11293894 GCA_028565275.1 Leiocassis micropogon | reverse complement strand
ACAATCATATTGGCCACTAAATTAAGAAGAATACAGGAGTTTAAATAAGCAGCGCAAAAATATATCATGTATGATTTTGTTGTAAGTGACAATAGATGTCATACAAATGCAAACTCAATTTTTCATGTAAAAGATAAGTTTCCAAAACAGTGGATGACCTAAATGTTTAGTGTCACCATGAATCAACTATAGAGTAACTATAATTAAATAAATAAGATAAAATATTATGAATCATTCACTCATTTTCTATACCACTTTATCCTGTATACAGGGTCACTGGGCCTGGTTCTTATCTATCCCAGGAGACTTAGGGTGTACACCTTGGATATGGTGGCAATTCATTGCAGGGCAATACACATACACACACTTATGCTCATTCACACATTACAAGCAAATTGGGAATTCAAATTAGCCTAATCTGCATGTAGTTTGGACTGTGGGAGGAAACCGGAGTACCTGAAGGAAACCCTCCAAGCGTGTGGAGGACATACAAACTCCGTGCACACAGAGATGGGAAACTAACCCAGACCCTGGAGGTCCCCCTGCCGCCCTATTATATGATATTATATGATATTATCTGATATTATATTATTAATGCAGTTACTTAAAAGTTACTTAAACAGTTAAACAGTTTATCTTGATAACCTTTCCTAACTAATTGATGCTGAATGATCAACCCACAAATCTTTCTGCTTCATTTCTTCACTTTTGAATATGAAATGTGTAGTATGGTTAATACTAATAATATAACAATATACAAATACTAATAATATTATGAGTAGATAGATAGATAGATAGATAGATAGATAGATAGATAGATAGATAGATAGATAGATAGATAGATAGATAGATAGATAAGTCGAGGCCTCAAAGCCATAAAAAACACTACATGACATTTACAACACAAAAAGCTTTGGTGCTGCAATTTCCTATAAGATTATATAGGTGATTCTTTTCACTTTTTGTTTTTATTTTTACTTGAATATGTATAATAATTTATTGCATTTATTGAATAAATTATATTTTTCAGAGCATACTAAAACTTGATAACAAACATATTATATAATCAATAATCCTTTATCACATGTGTAAGAGTCATCTTTGACTAATCATTAAATAGGGTGAAATGTCAGCTGACGCGCATGCGCAGTCCAACAGGCTACAGACGTAATATAAAATAAGAACTCCGCATGCGCAACAAGTACACGCGTGCGCAGTAAAAATTGGGCAGGACAGGGGTATCGGGTTTAGTGACACTGCTAGGCTGTGGTGTTTACACATGCGCAGTGGCGCCTTTTTCCGTGTTGGTTGACGAGTTCCGTGCAGTCATAACTGTTTTAGACGTAATAGCTGTTTTTGTCTTTGGCCTAAAAACCATTTAAGCTTGTAGTTTTTCCTTTCGACCGGCTCTTGAATCACAAGAGCTAGTAGGTAAGCTAACTAGCGAGCTACTTTAATCGTGTGGCCTTGTAGTGGCTAAAGCTAGCGGCTGCTATAGCTAGGAAACTTTGACAGTTAGGGAGCTAGCAACGCGCTAACTATATCGATCAGTAAACCTGGTTAATATGAACTGCTCTTGGTGAAGCTTCTCGTTTAGATTCGAGGATCAGCACGGTAGGCCGCTTGCCTTTTACACTTAGACTAGTTCATTTGAAGGAGTGTCCGCTTTGAAGCTTCATGCCAAATGGCCAAGAAGACCTATGATTTGCTGTTTAAGCTCCTGCTTATTGGAGATTCGGGAGTTGGCAAAACCTGTGTGTTGTTCCGCTTCTCAGATGACGCGTTCAACACCACGTTTATCTCAACAATCGGTAAGAATTCTATGTGCATTCAGTTAATCAGATAACCTTAGGAAATACTTACAGCTTAACGTTAAACCTGCCACCTGTATTTTAACCTTATGATCTGAGATTATTTAAACAATACGTTTTATTTATCCACTAGAGATGGGAGAAAGAAATTGATTCAGTGATTTTTTTTTTATCCTGATTCTTTTGAGTGGCAATCCATGTATCCGCACAAAATATATAATTATGAAATATATAAAATTATGATATATATATATATATATATATATAAATGTGTTTGCATTTGAAGTGGTAAAATGTTACCATTTTTCCATAATCCTACAGGCAGCACAGCATCCTGTTTCGCATCCTAAGTTTGTTTAAAATTGTAACAAAGTCTTGGGGAAAAAAAATCTTGATACTTGTAGAATCGCAACACAGATCAAATCGACACCTAAGTATCGTGATAATATCATACCGGGCGATCCCTGAACAGTGGTTCCCATCCCTATTATCCACTGGGTATATAATAAAAGATTTTAAAATTCTGAGATTACTTGCAACACCTGTAAAATATTCATGTTTCTGTATTAACCTATAAAACATAATTTTCTAGGAATTGATTTCAAAATCAAGACTGTTGAATTACATGGCAAGAGGATCAAGCTTCAGATATGGTTGGTAATAATTACTGAAAGGCTTTTCATCATGTGTAAAAAAAAAAAACCCTTTCTGATTTCAAATGCAGAATCTGATGCGATTTCTATTTCTAACTCTGCTATTTCAGGGATACAGCTGGACAGGAGCGTTTTCACACCATCACAACCTCTTACTACAGAGGAGCCATGGGGATCCTCCTGGTGTATGACATTACCAACGCTAAAAGCTTTGAGAATATCAGCAAATGGCTGCGAAACATTGAGGAGGTGGGATTAATTTAACCAACTAGATTAATCTTAAATGGACTGTAGTAAGACAGGAAGATTGGTTAGTGAGTATTTCCAGCACATGTGTATTATTGTGGACAATGGCCCTGCTTTTTTACCTCAAGAAATGACAGTATATCTGTAAGACATACTGTCCTTGGATGCCTTGTTGACTCACATAATGAGATTTACATATTATGATGCTTCAGGGTGTTCACTCTAGTGGGAGCTGTGACTTTGCCTAAGCCTGATGTTATCTCGTTATTTTTATAACGCATAAATGATTGCTATAACAACACTGGGTATAACAGCCACGTTTCTGTCTTTAAAACACAGTTTTCACAGCAAGCAAAATCACCAAATAGTCCTCAGATTTAAACCAAGAATTTCATCAAAGCTAATAGGCGTGTAGGTGAAACGTTTGCATACCACTAGGTGATGCTGTTGCTTAGGAGAAAAACGTTTTTGTGTGCGTGTGTGGGGTGGCGGCCAGAAGAAGAAATCCTGAGGTCAAAAGCTGTTAAAAGTTTAGTGTTTTATTTCTCTAGTAATTAAAGTGGTAATGTGTTATAAGTGTTGGTACTACTGTGAATAGTTTTTTTTGTTTGTTTGTTTTGTTTATGCCTATGGCTTATTTTTAACTCCAGTCTGATTCATCTTCCTAGCACGCGAATGAGGACGTGGAAAGAATGCTGCTTGGTAACAAGTGTGACATGGAGGACATGCGTATAGTACCTAAAGCAAAGGGAGAACAGGTATACTCCTTAAACAGCTAGGGGATATGTACAGAATGCAGACTTAAACAGTGAGTTTGAGGGATTTGGTTCAGACTCATTTAATCACATTATATTTCTTGTTTGTTTTTAGATTGCTTCAGAACACAACATCCGCTTCTTTGAAACAAGTGCAAAAGCAAACATCAACATAGAGAAAGCTTTCCTTACTCTTGCCGAGGACATTTTGCAAAAGGTGAGGTCTGTCAAATGTTTAGCAGTGAAAATTCCAACCCTCTTGAACTGTCATCAGAGGTTTGTCCTTCACGTCTGTCTATTACGTTCATGTGGGCAAATTTAAGTAAAACCTGCCCCCACCCTGCACAAGAAAAACTCTCAGGCACAGGGAATATACCCAGCATAAACTTTAAAGCCATCAGGAATTAATCAGTATTGTCAACCAAACATAATCAGATTAGTTGGCAACAAATGTACTTGTTGATTAGTTGATGACGCCATCAAGCTTGATTCTTGCTCAAACTGTGAGCGCTCTGACATGTAGGTGTAAGGCTTACTGGAGTAATCAGATGGCAAACACCTTCACAAGCAAAAAAAAAATCTTAAGTTTCAACATTTCACTCTTAACTCGAGCAAAACAGGTGCTAGAATCAGGGGGAAACACTGGTGGGGTGTGGCCAAGTGCTGCTTTGTGGAAGCCCCGAAAGTCAGTTAAGTGTAAAAGGATTCACAACTGAAGAGAATGTGGATAATTAGTGACTATGAGTTTTATTTGCAGTTTTTCTCAGGGAACTTCTTTTTTGTTGAGTGAAACGCACACGCGCCTTGTTGCTGGCTTTTGAGCTGTCCACACATTCTCCGTCTCTCACACACACACACACACGCTGTTTTGCTCACCACTTTTTCAGATTGCAACATAACAAACGCACTAATTGGCCATATTCTCCTAAGCTTTAATTGAATTTATTGCTGCTATATTGCTATTTTCTGGTTTTAGATTTTTTCATCAACGAAGTTCAATAAAATTCATATTAATGAAGTATTCATCTTCATTATCTTGATTTTGTGCATGTGGTAACTAACAACCTAAAGCTAAATTTAAAATTGATAGCTAAATAAGAGCTATCGAGTAATTGTGCCTTTTGTAATCATCTTAATAATTAATAGATTAATCAATTATCAAAATAGTCCTTAGTTGCAGCCTGTGTTACTTGTACGTATATCAGAGAAACTGTAGGTGCTAGAATTTTGGTTGGAATGTCAAGTTTCATGTGTTTCTTAAAAATTGCCGTCCTGTGATCAGTTTTTTTTCAAAGTGGTCCAAAATGCACAACGCATCAGTGTGTATTTAATCTACAAACCCAATAAAGTCTGTGGAGTGACTTTTGAACTAAATTCACGGTCACTTTTGAAGGGGTGAAATAAATTTTTGACCAACATGATTTTTGCCAACTCTGTAGAGTTTTTAGAGACCTTTTATAGTGACGTGTCTTGTTTTTCAATGGAACCAAAAACAAGCGAGCTAGGAGTCATTGAGCAGTGGTTTGGCACATGCACCAAGGCATTCTCACAACTCAAAAACAGAGGGAAAAAAAAAATTACAGAGGTATTTTCATTCCATTGCCCTTGGAAGACTCGCTAAATGTTTCCATACAAGTTTTGTGGCCAATCGTTTTTTTTGGTGCGCAAATGTTTAACAACCTATTCTAGGTTTAGTCCCTCTTTTGCTGCTAAAAATGCCTTCTTGGAAGATTTCCCTAGATTTTGGAGCATGGCTTGAGAATTTGCACATTCAGCCACAAGAGCATTAGTGAGTTCTGATGTTGGATGAAGAAGTCTGGGTTGCAGTCTGATCAAATTCTTTAGATAGGTGTTCAGGAGGGTTGAGGTCGAGGCTCTGAGCAAGCCACAGTTTATGGACCTCACTTTGTGCACATGGGCATTTGGGTTTCTAGTGAAGGGAAATTGTAAAGTCATAGCATAGAACATCATCCTTTATAACTATATGCTTCCGACCTGGTGACAATACTTTGAGAGAGCCTATATATGGGCACGTTCCAAATTTTTATGCAAATTTGAGTAAGTGTCACAAACCTTAAATGTTTAGTTTTTAAACATTAGCTCTTTGGATCACTGAAATTAATCTGACACCTGTGATAATTAGTTTGCCAGATGAGACCAATTAAAGAAAAAGTACTGAAGAAGGTTGTTCCACATTTTTAAGCAGGCCACAGGTTTCAAGCAATATGGGAATGAAAAAGGATCTCTCTGCTGTCGAAAAGCATCAAATGGTGAAATGCATTGGACAAGGTATGAAAACATTCGATATTTCACGAAAACTTAAGCGTGATCATCGTACTGTGAAGACATTTGTGGCTGATTCAGAGCACAGACAGGTTCGTGCAGATAAAGGCAGAATGAGCAAGGTTTCTGTAAGACAAATTTATGAGATTAAGAGAGCAGCTGCTAAAATGCCATTACACAGCAGTATTTGAAGCTGCTGATGCCTCTCGAGTCCCACGAACCTTAAGGTGTAGGATCCTTCAGAGGCTTGCAGTTGTGCATAAACCTACTATTTGGTCACCTTTAACCAATGCTCACTAGCAGAAACGGTTGCACTGGACCCAGACATACATGAAGACTAATTTTCAAACAATCTTGTTTACTGATGAGTGTCATGCAACCCTGGATGGTCCAGATGGATGGAGTAGTGGATGGTTGGTGGATGGCCACCATGTCCCAACAAGGGTGCGACGTCATCAAGGAGGTGGCGGAGTCATATTCTGGGCCGGAATCATGGGGAGAGAGCTGGTAGGCCCCTTTAGGGTCCCTGAAGGTGTGACAGTGACCTCGGCAAAGTATATAGAGTTTTTGACTGAACACTTTCTTCCATGGTACAAAAAGAAGAACCGTGCCTTCCGTAGCAAAATCACCTTCATGCATGACAATGCACCATCTCATGCTGCAATGGGTATACTGTGTTATTTAAAGGTGTACATAGTACTTTTAGGTATTTTCTTTTCTAAAACCACAGAGAACTCATTTTTATTACAGTTGTCATGAGATTCCAGTTGATCATCTACCCATTGTATAACAAAACTATGCTTTGATCTTTCTTGTAGACCCCTGGAAAGGAACCCACCAATGAAAATGTTGACATGAACAACAGAAGCAGCTCTGCAGGAGGGAGGGGGTGTTGCAGCTGAACAGCTGCTTTGCTTCCAAAAACCCTCACACCATTTACAATGCACAAAATCTCTTACAGTTTTGTTAACCTAAATGCCCATAATGCTGGACAAGACCTTTACCTCTTACTGTACTTTAACTCTTGTCCCCACATGAAAACAACATACATTTTCAACATTTTCTGTTAGAACTATTCAATTAAACAGAACCTTTTGTTACTTTAGTGATCTGACAGCAGCACTGTGTACAGGGAAACCAAGTCAAGTAATCACACACTTATTATGAAACACATAAGGGACATGTAACACTTAACATTCATGTTATTGTGAACTCTGATTGTGCCTTAATGCCATTTAAAAATAGGAGAACTTGGTTTATTTGGATAGCTCGTGGATAGTGGTTGAATTTCTGAACTGTCAATGAGTGGTTTTTAATGACACTTCCCCATCTAACATTCGAGGTTGTGCCTTATGCTCTGCGGCAGTGAAGTCAAAAGACTGTTCTCTGTTATTCCACGGTGTCACGTTTTCATACACCTGGTGCACATTTGATCCCTGTAAAGGATTAGACTGGCCTGATCGTCATAGTCTGCATTTATAGTTTGTATGGCAGTTGGTCGAAAGAGTCAGCGTAAGGTAGTGCATTCAGGAGAATTACATCAAACCATGTTTGTTTCTAAGTACCGATTTATTTTCTGTAAAGATGAGTTAAAAGCAATTATATGCACTTGTTTTACGAACAAATGCTGCTCGGTCCCACTGATGTTTTATCTGTCTGAGATTCTGCACTTTAGGGACTATATGCTGAACATGTGAGTCCCAGATGCAAAGGTCTATTCTGGATACATGTGTAAAATTTTAGGCTTATGAAATGATCTATGCCTTCCTATTACCGTGTTTGGTTAAATTGCTGCTTTTTTTTTTTCCTAGTTTTTATTGAGCATGTCACTTCACTTCCCTGTCCTTTCCAGCATACATTTTTTAATAATGTTTTTCATCCAACAATTGCGGTGGGGGTGCAGAAACCTTTTTGGTGATGGTAAGAGGAAGTTCAGAATACACTCGTATTTCAAAGCAGTGATTTATGACGTACTAACCGTAAAGGTATTTGAGCATGTAAATTGTTTTGGTTGTTCGTGATTTTGTCACCTTTACTGAATTTTCTACTACTTCTTAATATTCTCGTAACAGGCATTACTAGTATTCAGTAAGTGTTGAATGGTTTATCTTGGCTCTCCGTTTCAATCTAAGTAACAGCTTTATTATGATTATTATCTTCTTACTGATACATTTAGCACTTTTTTTTTAACTGATGAATTTAAGTACACTAGTTCATGGCAAGATGACTTGAAAAACTAGTTCCAAAGGCAGATGCTGGCTATCCATAATTAAGCATGGGCTTGAACACTTTGTACAGCTAGCAGGTACATATGTTTGCTTAAGTGTAGTCTTTTTTAAAGATCTAAATAGAGGATGGCCAGTGTCCACCTTTGATCAGGCTAAAAACTGACGTTGGTTTACATTTGAATACTTAATTGTGTAATAATCGAAAATCAGAATGACAAATAAAATGTTTCCTGAACTAGGATACTTAAAAGCATGACATTTTTGCTTACAGAATTGCGTATAATTACAATTAAAAGGGAGTGATGGGTTTTGGATGATAGTTTCATAGTGCAATAAACTCACTTTACAAAAACAGATCTGCTTTGTTTATTGAGGTTGCCAGATTCAAGAGCATGATGTAACACTAGTGATGCTGAGGTCAAGCCTCATTTAGATGTCGAGGCTTCCCAGACAAGTTTCACCAAAAGATTAATTTCATGAGGCTTCATTCAAGGGCGCATTGTACTGCCATCTAGTGGACAAATTTTGTGTAGCGACTAGATCGTAACAACGCACGAAGCACAATAGGGACGTGCAGCTGCAAGTACTTTAATATTGCAGTCATCATTGACAGTCGTGTGTGTGTTGTTTGAGAATCAACTGTTCAAGGAAATGTTTATGCACATATTTAACATCTCTGAATTTTTGAACATTAACTGAGGATTTGAACATTATTAAATCCTTTATTGTGTAAAACACAGAAAATCAGTAGAAGAGGGAAAGGAAAAAAACAGGTACAGTAACACTAGAGTTTGAGATAAATTGATATTAATATAAACCAAAAGATTTTGTGTGCATTTTCCTTCTTCATATATTATATAAAAATGTAACGTTCATTTTTAAATTAAAAAAAAAAAGGTTCCTGGATCCTGATTTATGAATTTAACCCTTACATACTGCTCATATTCCATGCCTTTACAATGGAATATGAAGAATACTCTCATATTAAATGTCTATACCAAATTATAAACTATATGCAGTGTACTGCACTGCATAGCGTCTTTGAGAGTCACGTGACAAAAGAACGAACGATTCCGACCAGAAGATATGAGAGGTGAGCTGCTCAAACTGTTTATCATAATATGTCATTAGCTGCATTGTAATATTTTCATTACTGGAACTATAGCCAAAATATGTACATATATAGACGTGTTGGGGGTCTGTTTATTGAAAATATAACATTTTATTTCTGACCAAAAGAACAAAATGCACTAAATGACAAAAAAACTATTCGTTAATTTTGATGAATGAGATTCAAAAAACCAAGTCACTAAAATGATCCAAACTTCTCACCACTACATAATGATTGTCACATGATTCTCAGGGAAGCTCGAAGTGAGGCTTCATTTAGACACGCCCCATTCTGCTCAAGACAAGTTTCAGAGCTTCTGCATCATAGTAACATCACTACTGGACTATGCTGTAATACGGAACGTTTACACCTCTATTTAAAAGTAAGGGCAACATGCATTATTACATTATTAAATTGAAGTAATGCCTGGGGGGCAGTGGTGGCTCAGAGGGCTAGGCACCGACTTACTGATTGAAAGGTTGGCAGTTCGAGCCCCAGTTTCACAAGGTTGCCATTGTTGGGCCCTTAACCCTATCTGTTCCAGAGGTGTAGTATCAGGGCTGACTCCACGCTCTGACCCCAGCTATGCTGGAATATGCGAAGAAATAATTTCACAGTGCCGTAATGTATATATGACAAATCAAGGCTTTATATAAACCTTATAGTGCAGTAAATAATCAAATCGAATAGTGGTTTTACTGTACATCAAAACAGACTGTGATAGCTGCCTAGAATTTCCAAGAGATTTGAAAAATGTTGGCAAATGTGTAGCATGGGGAAAGTCTTAATAGAAGATACATATTTAAGAATTCCACCTTTACAAGTTGAAACATTTAATGTTTATTTCTCACTGACTCTTTGTATTGTATTGTCTATCCGCTAATGGTCCACGTAAGTACTAACTCTTTTACCAAATCAATTAGTTAAATATACACAGAAAAAAAAATTATACTGTTGAATGAAGCAAAAGAGAATTACATTATTGATGTTGTACTTGTTAAGATGTTCTGCAAGTCCAATCAGAAGTATTATTACCGACATGGACAAGGATGTAAAAATCTTTGTAAAAAAAAAAAAAAATCAGTAAAAATATTACTTTATCACTTACGGTCACATTATGTTATGTTTTATTAACAAAAGGAGGTCTTTTATATAATTAACACATTATGACCTCTAAGTGCAGCATGTTTTCTGTTTACAATACAGAGAATTCACTGTTGGCACATCTTCACTATGTCACTTGTGAAATCTTTTGCTCGGATCCTTGGCATGTTCAAGCAAAAGTGCGCATGGAGTAAACTGGTTTCCGTACACCTCCTCGAACCGTCTCATCTTTGCCACTAATTTGTCTGCGCCGAAGCTGTCCACAAAGCGGAAGGGACCTGACATAGACAGACACTATGTTAAAAATCGTTTCAACCATAGCTCGACATCAGTTCAGTCACATAATAATAATTCATTTTAAATAACCGCTTTGCACCATGACAAGAGTACTGGCTGGAATTTAAATTACTATGGTAATTATGGACATAAGAATTTATGTGGAGTTTTTCAATAAATTTTTTTTTTTAAACTGATAATTGAGTTAAGTATTGCCAATCATCCTATTAATGGGGATTGTTTAAGCCATTATGTGGTGTTAGCGTAGATAAAAACATTTGACAATTCACAAAATAATCACAACATGACTTTTGGATAAACTTGTGTAGACATCTTCAATCTACAAAAAAAAAAAAAAAAAAGAATTCTGTTTGGCCTTTTGCCCGTGTTTCTTTGGCCGGTGTGTGCGTGCCACAGACATCTCGATGAATTTAACAGTAGGCAAGGGCGTCTTCAGCTTTTATGTTATACTGTGTAGTAATAAAATGCCTTCATTTGATTTTCTACATCATTAGGTGGATGTACGCGGTCGGAGCCGCTGGTAACCTCTAGCAGTTTAATAAATACAAAAGTAATCATTCTCAATGCATCACATGACCCAAAAGTATTGATGAACCCAGATTCATTAAGTAAAATTTCAGGAATTAAACATTAATTAATCTATCTAATTTGTAACACTTTGGATTCCCACCTCCAAGACAAGGGGGAAAACCAAGGCCGAACACCGCCCCGATGTCGCCCTCCACTGGATTAGCAAGGATGCCCTCCTGTAGGCACAGCACAGCCTCATTCACGAAGCGAGACACCAGTCTGTACTGCACGTCTGTGTCTGATGACCTGCATCGATAGACAGCAAAAGCGATGTGTTAGGATAAAATCATTACAGAAGCAGATCTGTTAGCAAAGTTTCAATAGCATTAATGCACCTGCATAGTTACACTTACACTGAAGGGTTTGCGGTCATCTTGTAACGCTCCAGAATGTCCCCTAGTTCTGGGTTGACATCTTTACGTTTAACTCCAGTTTGGTAAATATAGCAGCCCTTACCAGACTTCCGGCCTAATAACGCAAAATCACATACACACTGATCAACATGATCTGCTCAGGTAAATGTAATTCCATGTCACACAGCTTGCTTACCCTTACCTTTGAAACCTTTCTCCACCATCGTTTTCAGCAGCTCAGGATTTCCTCCACCAAACCTCGAGCCGAAAGCTTTGCCCAGGTCCTCAGCCACGTGAGCGGCAACATCGATACCCACTTCATCAGCAAGTGTAGCAGCACCCACAGGGAAGCCAAAGCCTGTAGTCAGAGAATCCAGCTTCTTGGGGTCTACACCTTCCTGTGTTTCCAAAATACAGCATAAAGATTTAAACTTGTTTTCAAGTTTTTTATTCATTTATTCATTCATTCATTCATTACATGCATATTACTAATGGAAACAAAAAAATAACACAAACCTGCAGTACTCTGACTGCTTCGGCTAACATGGGAGCCAAGCACCTAGTGGTATAAAACCCAGGTCCATCCTGCAATTATATTATAGTCTTCAATTATAGTATACAGTATATAGTATTATATGCAATCAATTATAGTATTAAGTACAATAACACAGACCAAACCTTAAATTTTGTTAATTTTCAATTCATTTCTATATTTTTACATTACTGTTGTTTATTGTATAAAGTAAATGCCAATGAACGGCAATTGGTAATCAATAACAAATCACATCTTGTGAAACATATTCCTCAATTTAGAAGGTCAGGACTTTAGTTTTTTTTTAATTCCACTCTCATCCACTCTTAAATTCATTTTACTTGTAGCTGCCTGTGATATTTCCTATTCATCCCAATTGGTTTCCTGAAATTTGAGGAAGTACATCATTTAAAACACAGCAACCTTGATCAGACAGAAGCCTTTACTACAAGTCACTGCGCAATGAGGACAATCCACCACAATCCAATACATTCCATGCTAATCAGTGTTGCCTTTCTTTTCTCTTCGTATATATAATTGCTTGCGCTGCTTTTTTCTTATCACACAATTTCAGTTCCAAAGCCCATGTCTAGCTCGTACATTACCCAGGGTAGGAGCTAAAAACGAACAAAAGACTCTTTCCTTTTTAAATGTAACTCACCCCAACCACAATAATGACTTTGCCTTGTTTCAGGCCAACTGCCACTGCAGATGCGGTAGTGTCCTTCGATGTTTTATCAGTGGTTATGATTTCCAGAAGTTGCATCTTGTCCACCGGAGAAAAGTAATGCATTCCAATTACCTGAGACAAACCACAGAGTTGAGTGAGTTCACTGATTAATCAATCAATCTCAAAATTACTAAAAGAGCCGTAACGCTGACTGACCTTCTCTGGTCGTTTACTGGCAGCGGCGATGTCTTTGATTGGGAGAGCTGATGTGTTGGAGGCAAATATACAGTGGGGAGGAATGACCTGTTTACATAAAAATAAAAATGTCATTGATTGGGACATGGGTGACATCCAAGTTATAGAGCTTGTTAAAGTGCATTTAAGAGTTTTTTCACTAGGAAAGAAATGAGCATGATGCAAATGATAAGTGCGTCTTGTTATTTGGCACTTTTCATACTTTTAACTTTCTTGAAATAATAAGAATAATAAAAATGCTAATCAGGATTAAAGGTCAAGTCTGACCTCTGAAACAAAAATGGACATTGTGACCAAACACTACTTACAGCTTCGACTTCTTTTATGACTTTGTGTTTAATGGCGATATCCTCAAACACAGCTTCGATGACCATGTCAACGTTTTGGAAACCACTGTAGTCTAGCTGTCCTGTGAGGTTTGATAGTATGCTGTCCCTTTCAAATGCGGTAATGCTCTTCTTCTTTGTCTTGTCATTTAATCTACAACAAATAATCATGGGAACGATAACACTGATATGCACTACTATATACTGTATTCTCTAAAAGAAATGTGTTACCACTTAACAAAAGAGTATAAAACAGTACATTTTAGCTCAGTTCTTACCCTTTGTAAACCTGCTGCTGCCCTCGGTTAAGTCCCTCCTGAGTGGTGTCCTTAAGAATGGTATTAATGCCTTTATCCACAGAAACCTGGGCAATTCCTGCCCCCATTAACCCTGCTCCCAAGATGGCCAAAGTTCTATGGAGAATGCAATAGAAAGCAATATATTAATGAAGAAATATAAATATAATATATATACAGAAGTACTATGATACAGATGTGATGTTAATCCTAAGTTGGTCAACCTTACTTGACTTCCTTTTGAGGGACTCCAAATCGGTTCTTCTTGCAAGCAACTTGGCCATGATAAAGACCAATAAGTGCATTGGATTCTGAGGTCATTGCTAATTTGCCAAAGTTCTGCAATGTAATAAATTAGTTAAACACTTTAAATTACACTGTTATTAAAGTAATTTATCCAAATTGTACATTTCCTCTATGTGAATCTACTGTACCTGAGACTCTGCCAAGAATCCTGCATCTGTGCCCTGTTCCAGGCCAGTCTTTACACACTACGGAGAAGAATTTTGAGGAAATTAGTAGACAGGTAAATTATCTTTTTGTGTTTTAATGGAAGGGTCAGGCCTTAGAAAATAGAAAGAAAAATAGCGTCATACCTCAATGATTTTCATGGGAGCAGGATACAGTCCTTTAGTCTGTTTTATGACTTTTTTCTGCACAGTGTTGTAGATCTGATTACGCACAAACCCATAGCTCATGACATAGTCTTGTATTTCTGCAGAACAAAGTGAGATACGTATTACAGAATAATTAAGAAATGAAACACGATTGTGGCTGATCGATCATGCTATGTTACTGTTGCCATGCGGGAATGATTACTTTCCAGTACTAGCATGTCTTATACAACACTCACTCACTGATCTTCTATACCGCTTTATCCCGTATTCAGAGTCGCGGGGACCTGGAGCCTATCCCAGAAGACTTAGGGCACGAGGCAGGGTACACCCTGGGTGCCGATCCATCGCAGGGCACACACACTCACACACTACGGGCAATTTGGGAACGCCAATTAGCCTAACCTGCACATCTTTGGACTGTGAGAGGAAACCGGAGTACCCGGAGAGAACATGCACACTCCATGCACACAGAGATGGGAATCGAGCCTGGCCGGGAATCAAACCCGGACCCTGGAGGTGCAAGGCAAAAGTGCTAACCACTACACCACCGTGCCACCCTCTTATACAACAGCAATTAAATCGTTTTTTTTCTTTCAATTTATTTATTGAGACGTTTTATTTTCAACAATATTTTTTTTTATTTTAAAACAGGGATATTACAGGGTAGACATGGAATGTTTCAATACAGAATTTTAAAAACTCCTTATAAATCCCTA